>CAIGRK010135808.1:0-11176 GCA_903798315.1 Fraxinus greggii
CATCAGTACTTAGACCAGTTCGTTATAGTATTTATTAACGACATACTTGTATACTCTAAAGATAAGAAGCAGCATGAAGAACAGCTCCGAGTATTACTTGAAACTTTGAGGAAAGAGAAATTATATGCCAAATTCAAGAAATGAGAATTTTGGCTCGATCAAGTGAGTTTCCTTGGTCACGTAGTTACCGCCCAGGGAATTGAGGTAGACCCAGTTAAAGTGGAAGCAGTAAATAATTGGCCTAGACCGACCAATGTAGGTGAAGTTCGCAGTTTCTTGGGATTGGCTAGGAGATTTATTGAGGGCTTCTCGAAAATAGCTGGTTTGATGACTCAGTTGACTAGAAATGGGGTGAAGTTTTAGGGGATTGAAAAGTGTGAAGAATATTTTCAGGAACTCAAGCAGAGATTAGTTTCGGCTCCTGTATTGACGATACCTGAAGGTTCGGATGGGTCTGTAATTTATAGTGACGCATCCAAGAAGGATTTGGGCTGTGTTCTGATGCAATATGGAAAGGTGATCGCTTATGCTTCGAGACAATTGAAGCAGTATGAACAGAATTACCCTACGCACGACTTAGAACTTGCAGCGGTAGTTCACGCCCTAAAAATATAGCGTCATTATCTGTATGGAGGGAAATGTGAAGTTTATACGGACCATAAGAGTCTCAAATACTTCTTCACACAAAAGGAACTGAATATGAGACAGATGAGATGGTTGAAGTTGGTGAAAGATTACGACTGTACAATTTTTTATCATCTGGGTAAGGCTAACGTAGTCGCAAATGCCTTAAGTAGGAAGACATGATCACCATTAGCAGTTTCACCCACGGTGCAGGAACACTTAATAAAGGATTTCGAGAAATTGAGATTGGAAGTCATTACACCGCCAACTCAGACTACAGCAAGAATAAAAGCATTTATGATTCAACCTACGCTATGGGATCGAATCAAGGAAGCACAAAATAAGGATCCATTCCTACAGAAAATTAATGCTGATATTGGTTCAAACAAACGTATAGGATTTGAAGTATCTGCAGATAACGTATAACTTTTAGAGGAAGGTTGTGTATACCTAAAGTGAAAGTATAAGAAATGAGATATTGGATGAGGCTCATTCCACCCCGTATGTTGCACATCCCGACAGTACAAAATGTATCGAGATCTCCAAGATACATTTTTGTGGAAAAATATGAAGAGAGGAATTGGTCTGTTCGTAGAGATATGTATTATCTGTCAGCAGGTCAAGGCAGAATATTAAAGGCCATCAGGACTGTTGAAACCGTTGGATATTCCAGAATGGAAATGGGAACACATAGTGATGGACTTTGTAGTGGACTTTTCGAGATCAGCAAGAGGTCACAATGCTATTCGGGTAGTGGTTGATCGTTTGACGAAATCTGCCCATTTTCTGCCAATCAAAGTAAATTCTAATATGGATCAACTCGCATAACTATATATCAGAGAGATAGTCAGATTGCATGGAGTTCCAATCACCATTATTTTAGAGAGAGACCCGCGGTTCACATCGAAATTTTGGAAAAGCTTACACAAGGAGCCATGGGAATGAAATTGAAATTTAGCACTGCTTATCATCCACATACGAATGGACAATCAGAAAGAACCATTCAAACTCTTAAAGATATGTTGAGGGCATGTGTTTTGGATCTCAGCGGTAGTTGGGAAACACATCTACCATTAGTGGAGTTTGCTTACAACAATAGCTTTCAGGCCACTATAGGCTTGGCTCCATATGAAGCTCTTTATGGTAGGAAGTACAGATCCCCTATTCATTGGAATGAGGTTGGAAAGAACAGAATTTTTAAGTCCTGAAATTATTGAACGAACAGTTGAGGCAATTGATAAGATTAGAGCAAGAATAAAGATAGCACAAGACCGACAGAAAAGTTATGTTGATGGTAGAAGAAAGGATTTGGAGTTTCAGGTGGGTGATAAAGTTTTTCTGAAAGTAGCACCAATGAAAGGAGTATTGAGATTTAGTAAGAAGGGAAGTTGAGACCACAATATATTGGACCTTTTGAAATTCTTGAAAGGATTGGCGTTATGGCTTATCGACTTGCCTTACCACCTGAACTCGCAGCAGTGCATAATGTATTTCATATTTCGATGCTTAGAAAATATGTTCATGATCCTAATCATGTCGTAAGTTACCAAATTTTGGAAGTGTAAAAAGACCTATCATATGAAGAAATCCCGACGATGATTTTGGATAGGAAAGTGCATCAACTCAGAGTTAGAGAAGTTCTTCTGGTCAAGGTTCAATGATGAAATCATGGACTAGACGAGTCAAATTGGGAGAAGGAAGATGAACTTAAAACCAAGTATCCAGAACTCTTCGATTAGCCAAGGAAATTTTCGAGGACGAAAATATTTAAGGAGGGGAGATTGTAAAGTCCCGAAAAATTTTATAGAATATAAATAATTATTCTATATGCTATATTTTAACATTTTGGAAAGTTAGGGACTAAAGTGCATATACATTAAATTTATTTTTATATGGGTCAAATATTTAGATATTGATAGAATAATGATAAATATATTAATATTGGGCTTGTTGGATAGCTTGTAATTCATAATGCATATTAGGTTCGAGAAAAAGTTAATTCGGATAAACGAGGCCCAAGTTATCGAAGTTGAAAGTTATTGTTTTAAATTAGTAATTAATTAAGTTGAGTTACACGTGTAGCAAATTTGAAAGTAAGTTGTTAATTGATTTTTTATTAGATAAAGATTTTGTATAGAAATATATATAGTAATAATGAGGACACGTGTGCTATGATGTTGGAATGTGTCAATTGTTTTCTTGTTTTAGTTGCCTTGATTTTGGGAAAGTTGGTATTGATAGCCAATTTATTTGATTGATGGGAAAGGAAATGATTTTTAAATTGTGTACATTACCGGGATTGAGACCCTTTGGAAAGGAAAATACGTTATTTTGTAGATTTTTAGGTTATTTTTCCCTTTCAACTTTATATACCATACAAACAAAATAGTCATCATTTACTTTAAAGAGAAAAAGAAAAGGAAAAACATACATACGTTTTATGGTGGCTGCAAGCAAAAATTAAAGTTTTGGGAGCGAGGATTTTCTTGCTTTTACTTCCAACCATTTTTTTTACCAAACAAGGTAGGATTACGAGGTGCAAGCGGTTAGTCCCGTTTAATTTATTTTTTCTTCATGTTGATAAATATTATGCTAATGAAAGTTATGATATGATATGAGATAGCCATCCGATACCAAAGATATGATATACTATGAGTTCTTAACGGATTTATAAAAATATGATATAACGGTATGATATTTTTGACACATAATTTAATAATGTTAATTGGGATTGCACCATTAATTCGTGACCTATTGAGTATTCTCATATACTCACTCTCTTTATTTTCCCGTACCTCACAGATTAGAACGGGTCGTTGGTTGGCGGGCGATGAGGTGCAGTCGTGATGCCAAGATTTATGGAGCTCAGAAATAATAATCCGGCGTAACAATGCATATTTTTTATATATTAGCAATTTTTCTTAGTTTTATCTCTAATCAATGAAGAATTTTCATTCAATTGTGTTTCAAGCTTTCTACAATTTGTAATCAAATTTGTTTTCGTCCCGAGAAAAGGCGGAAGGTAGTCTAGCGGAACAGACTACTGCCGCACGGTGTCCCTTTNCGGCGTAACAATGCATATTTTTTATATATTAGCAATTTTTCTTAGTTTTATCTCGTAAGGATTTATTTAGAAATTTAAGACATGTTTTTATTGGATTGTTTGAAACTTTGTTATGCTTTATTAGTAGAATTAACAAATAAATACGATATGCATGTTCTCTTTATTATTTATTGGTTAAGAGTTATTCTTTTTATTTCATCTAAACCGTGTCCGATAAATATCACATATCTATAATGTTAATTTTAATAGTTTTGGTAACGATTTAAAATTTAGATTTTGGGTCGTTACAAGAAGAGTCATAGGGTTTTCAAACCTCGCTAGGTTTGTCCAATCCAAAAAATTTTGTACAAGACGATGCGACAAAGTTCTAGCACTATGCTGAAAATTATTGTTTACAAGACTAAAGTTTATTCTTAACTTCTTTAGCAACTTTAATTACATGCATACTTCAATCAGTTAAAATTCCATTGTTCACATTAAGAAAAAAGAACTAAGAAGTCTTTAAAAAAAAATGGTAAAGATAAGCTAAAATCTTTTAGAAATTAAACATAAGTTGTATAACTTGTAAGAACTATAAATTCTTCAGATATGACTAATTAACAAATGAAGCGCCTTTTCTTCTTTTCAATCCCCGTGATTCCCACTTCCTCGACCATCCTTTAATTTGAAAAATTTGTCAACATAAAAGGTGTGAGTTTTAAGCTATGTAGGACTAATTTCATTTGATGCACCCTTTTGGTTATACACATATATACATATATACCAAATTATAGGAAATAATTTAACATTTCACGTAGAAGAATACTGGTAAATTCATCATTTCGAAGAATCCATTGGAATCATGGAAACCGGTTATGGCCATACATAAACTTCTTTGTTCATAACTTCAAAAATTCTAACATACATCACAAGTATACATATATATACATATAATGAACGAAAAGGGTAAATACTCAATATCATCTACATTGATTTTCTTGAAATATAAAGGAACAAAATATGTAAAAGCCTTCCTCTTCACACCCTTGCTATTTCTTTGAGCTTAACATAACTAAAATAGATTTTTGAGAGAAAAAATTAAAGAAATTCGGATCTGAGGAGAGGTGTGGGGAAAAAAAAGTGGCTTTTCTCTCCTGCAACCTCCATTTTTAATGAAAAAACTAAATGAGAAAGTTATATAATCATTAATCTTGTTAAATTTAGTTTTTAAGTTGAATTTTGAAGATTTTTAAGCCCATATAAATAATTCTTATAAAAAATCATAAAACGTTTATATTATGAAAACTACAGGAAAATGAATATTCATATAATTTATAACTTATTTCTGTGAATGTCGACTAATAAAACAATTATTCCATTCAATTAGCATGATATAATTGTTCTTAATGTGCCAAAAGAGGTGTTTTTAACTCCAAAACGTTTTTATAAAATATTTTATAAAAATATGTGCATGGTGATTCGAACATGCGTTGCCTATGTGAAATATCATGCAGATGACTATTGTGGCAACTCAATTATTCATTAAATCTTTGTAATTAAATTTATTTAAACATATGTCTTAAATCTCTGGGTTTTTAAATAACTTATGGCTTGAACTTTCATTACATTAAATGGGTTGAGCCTCCGTAGCTCATTTCTTAAATGGGCTACACTAACCAACTTAAGAATATAAAATTAGGGACTTTACAGTGATAAAAGTATATAGATGGAGTATAGAATTCCAACATAATTTCGTATATGGTGAAAGTTCTAATTGATTATTAAGTTTATTGAGAACATCTAGGTTCTTGAAAATTAGTGAAAGACTAATGAGTTAAGTATATTATTTATTTTTTTTTTGGAAAAAGTTTATACAATATGAGTGTATTGAGTTAAATAAATTTTTCATGACGGGGATTCACTTCTGTAAATCGATACTACCCGTAATAGTATGTTTAAATTTAGAATTATACCAAATAGATCTAGAGACTGTATTTTTATTCTCAATTGAGAATCGATCAAAGAGATCCAAATGAATCGACTAGTAGATTTCATATTAAAGGCCTTTCATATTCTGGTAACTTTATAGTTACACTTATGGCCTAATACAATCATCTTAACCGTGGTACTTTTAGTTTTTATGAGGGTTTAAATTTCGTACAAAATTTTGTCATGTGAACGAAAATCGTTGTATTTATATAAAGGTCTGATAGTATGTTTTAATTCTAATTTTGATATTGATGACATTATATTGGTCTAACATGAGGAGTGCATTAACACCATTTTGAAATGGTTGTCATCAATTTTTGAGATGAAGGACATGCGATTAGCAAATTGTGTGTCTTATGTTAAAAAGATTATTCTAGTCTTCTTACTCTGTCACAAGGGTTGAGTACTATAGACTTTAGAATATTTTTAATTGTAGAATTACTATCATGTTGATACTCCTATATCGAAAGACGACCATATGAGTCTTAATGTTCAAATACTCCATAAGTATACAAAAAAATATAAAGAGAACCATATTTACAGCCTGTTTGGTGGAATTTATTTGGGAATAATGAATTATGGAATAGTATTTTTTGGAGAATGTGTGGTTAAAAAGTAAAGGAATTTTATTGGTTTGTATTGTGTGAATGTGTGGTGGAGAAATGATACTGTAGCAAACAATTTTTTTTGGTAAAGGATGACAAATAGGGGCTTAGTATAATTAAGAGTTAGAAGTATGTTATGATGTATGCTTATCTTAGTTGTCATGCCATGAATCTAATCAGTAATTATTAATATTGTCCTTAGAAATGATATTTTAGTACCTGAAGAGTGTTGCTATCAGTTATTTTATTTGTTGTCGAGAAAATAACTTGTGAATGAGTACATGAGATCTATGATAGCTATGTAACTATGTGTATAAGATCTGAAGTATCATGATAGAACCAAACACTCGATAGTATTTCTATTTGAGACATTTGCAAATAAAGTGTCTTTGGGATATCTATGTAAATGACATTATGTATTCATCATAATCTAAAAATGTCTAGAGATATACTTATTGATAATGTTGAATATCTAGAATTGCGTAGAATATAAAACTTAGAGTATCGAAAAACTCTTGATTGAGTTTTATGTTCTCATAGATGAACAATTTTGACTTCATGAGTAATCTATTGTTGGTATTACGAGATAACAATTTGCATGTACATAAAGTATGTTGAATAGGTTGAGATTGACTCACTCACACGAGCAATCGTCTTAGACATTTTGGAGTGTGCTGAGATAAGACATAGTGATTACATTGTGTACATGATCACGTCGCCTTGATAAGATATAAAGATGAGATTACAACTATCCATTAAACTTGTTTAGTAGCTGATCAAATTCTCAATTTTAGATTGTCTGGAGGAATGAACAAAAGGAGAACTTAAGTTAGTTATCAAAAAATACCTGAACTAGGATCTGTACAGTGTTATTTGTTTATAAAGAATATGACATACGCCCTAAGAAAGGGAGAAAACATCGTAGCACGTATTTCATACCACATGTGTTTTAACGACTAAATTAGGTAAATTAGTGAATGGATCACTGCTTCCTCGTTGTGAAAACATTGAGATTTATATAACCTCATATATCCCTTATCACTTTTGACTTTTTTTGAGATTTTATTTCAGTGTTGCTACTTTAGCATGTTATCATTGACTAAGATTGATTCAGTTTGATTGAACATGTCTAGGAAAACAACTAATTTAAAGTTGAAGGATTCAAATAAGAAAAGAAAACTATTTTGACTAACATTTATATTTGTATTCATCTACTGGACAAATATTTTTTACCATTTAGAGATATTGAACACAATTGTGAATACAATGATACAATATGTGGTTCAAATATGTTACATAAATATCCGAGAGATTGGAAATACTTGAATTATTGTTAAAAAATGAGTTTGAAGTATATCGAGATATAATGTTCCTATAATAGAGGTACTATATATCCCTAACATGTTTTATAATAATGTGGGCTTTAATATTACTCGTTCGTCGCACGATCTATTTGTCGTATAAATTTTTGTGAGACAGACCTTAAGAAGGATCTAACGCGTGATATTCATTGTCAGTTGTGGTTCGGGTCAAACCCCATCATGTGCGAGTGGGAGATGTTGAAAATATGAGTCGTGGATCGCTAATGTGGAATAACATGACCCATAAGATGTCAAAAGGATTTGAGGGAGTGGTTTGAACTTTAAATTCAAACCTATAACCACATTTAACTCACATATAATTTCCAATGGTTGTTACCTAGAAAAATAGAGAAAATATGGCAAGATAATGGTGAAATTTGTATGTGAAAATACAACAAAATTGGAAAGGCCCTAAAATCACTATTTTGGCACAAAAACTCACAAAATAATGCACATAAATTGTTGATAATAATTCCCTTACTTTGTGATTGGAATTGAGATCATTGGAGAACGAGAAAATAAAGATTTTGGAGTTTTAAAATATAAGGTGATTCAACCATACAAAGATCTTAGAATTCATTCTTTCAAATAAGGATTCTTGATCCGTAATTCATGTTTAAGCTTGCTTCGGATTCCTACATTGCCCTTGCATCTTGTACTGCTGAAGTTCTTTGGGAGTAATTTATTATGGGAACAATTCACGTACTTCAGTGTCCAACAATCTTATATGATAACATGGGTGCCATATATATGTCAGTTAATTCGGTTTTTGGTTTCGAATGAAGCACATTTCCATAAACTACCACTCTTTACGCAAACATGTCTCAGACAGCTCATTCACAATCGCTTATATATCTTTAAATGACCAACTTGCATTTATTCTTATTAATGCCCTGTTTGTCATCCTTTAAAAAATTAAATTGTTTGCTACAGTATCATTTTTCCACCACACATTCACAAAATAAAATATTATACACACAAACCAATAAAGTTTCATTAATTTTTAATCACACATTCTCCAAACAATACTATTTTATAACTCATTATTCTCAAATAAATTCTATCAAACATGCNGTCATCCTTTAAAAAATTAAATTGATTGCTACAGAATCATTTATCCACCACACATTCACACAATAAAATATTCTACACACAAACCAATAAATATTTCTTACTTTTTAACCACACATTCTCTAAAAAATACTATTACATATCTCATTATTTCCAAATAAATTCTATCAAACAGACACTAAAAGTCTCCCACTGCTATCAAATTTGCTCAATTTCTTTCCATGATTTGATTCTTCAATGAGAGCTCCGTCTTGTGTGGGCTTGTGGATAAACCACCAGAGTCCTCAGCTTACCCAATCGAACCATCAGCTGGCTTACAACATTCGGTTACCTCGTCTCATCCCACGGCCAATGGCACTGAAGTAAAACTCCCGACCATATTAATTTACTAGAGCTATTGTATTTTAATTTTTTTTTAATCTTATGTTCAATGTATTTGTGTTCTATATATTTGTAAGCTATAATTTGATACACTCACGAAATGTTATTCATCTTAAAACCCGATTCTCTTTTGTGAAGGGGCATACAATGACTTTGACCTACGAGTAAAAATGCTTTGAAAGATCCAAAGAGGTTCATCAATTAGGGGAAATTAATTAGCATTACCTCCATGAAATTGGCATCTGAGCACTCATACTTAAGTGGATTGAATAAAGATATTAACCCATTCGATGAGTTTTGCAATCGCCCTCACTGAATTAACTTGAATTTGAATTACGATTCATATAAAGTCAAACAGAAATTGAATTTCTTTTTTTTTTTTTTTAAATTCTAGAGGGAATATTATTATCTCAATATTTATGTAATATTTCATGGGAACTGCTATTTACATTTACCGTTCTTATATATCTATTTTACACTATATTTATCCCTATTAAAATTTAAAAAAAATATTATTTTTATCAACATCAAATTTCAATATTGTTTTTAGGGAAAATTGCAATCATGGTACCAAAACTTTCATTTAGTATCAGACTTTGTCCAAACCTTTCATTTATACCACCGTGAGTATCAAACCTTCAAAAAATTTGCAGCTCAAGTCCAAATGGATGGAAACCGTTAGTTTGACTATTAGTTGACTCCAAAAAATTATTTTGACCAAATCAACAAAGGGTAAAATGGTAACTTCATAATTGTAACATAAAAAAGGAAAATAAAAAAAGTAACACTATTCATCTTCTTCACAAAAAAAAAAAAAAATTGATATTTTTTAAATATTGGGGTTTTATAAAAAGGTTCAAAAGAGTTTAATTAAAATAAATATTAGTGGATAAATTTATAGCGATATATGTTTATTTAATTTTATAGATGTCTATTAAGTAAATTTACACAATGTTAAAAATATAATATAATATTTTTTTTTGGAAGCATAACAACGGCTCCATATTCATTCTATCAATATACAATTTTGGGGTTAAAGCCAACCACCCACCCCCTCTTCAACCATATGGAATAAGGGAGAAGAGTTGTTCTTTAAGATTAGAGGCTAAATTGTTATTTCAATGAATAAGTTTGATAAAAAAAAAAAAAAATTTGATGATATGTGTGTTTAAAAATTTACGGATTATATGAAATATGTAATTAAAATTAATTATTGATTTTTATTTTGATAAATATTAAATTTAATCCTTAACAAATAGGGGGCTTAATTTTATTTATTTATTTTTTTTTTTAGTTCAATACATTTCAACTCCCAGATTCGAACGAAAGTCGAAAATCCAATCGTTTAAATCATTAATTTCCCTATTTGCCCTCAATTTTATTATTGAGAATTCTTTATGTTAGGAGTGAAATTGGAAAGGTCCAATATTAAAAAGTAAATCTTTTTGTCTGTATAATTTCATTAGGAAGTAGTACATGTGGGCTCCACTTCCTGTTGAAGAAAATAAATTTGAGTGAATTAAAAGGGGGTTAAATTCCATTCATGCTCAATGTAATTTATATTTCGTTTCATCGTGACCATCCAAATTAATTTTAATTCATCATGATTAATGTACATTATATTTTAATTTACCATGAATACTCAAATTGATTTTGATTCATCATGATCACCCAACTTCTTGCAACGTTTCAGTCAAGTCATCCGATTATTCCCACAATAAAAAATAATTATTACTACAACAATAAAAAATGAAAAATGAGAATCAGAAACAAAAATAAAAGAACACACGAAATGATAATCATTACAAAATTTTTTATAAAAAACATTATATGAAAACAGAAACATTTTTTCTTAATTTGGATTTGATTTATATTATATAATTTTTTCCTGATTTGGGTTAGTGAATTTTTTATTATTTTTTATGTGAATGTGTGTTTGATTAGTTGTATATTTTTGTTTCTACTTTCACAAAGCCACATTCTAGGTCATCAATTTTGGGCCAGGTATTCCACTTCAAATGGGCCAACACAAAGTCCCAACTTACCACAAATAAGTGGGCTATACATATCACTATAGGAAAAAATTCATGGGTCAGGTATTA
>CAIGRK010135826.1:0-10194 GCA_903798315.1 Fraxinus greggii
TGAGAGATGTTGGAGCCTTAGTTAATCTTCAGCCCTTGGGCGAGACCATTTTCCCTGCCATTTTGGTTTCTGCTAGTGCCCCAAAATTTGACAAGAAATGCACTGATTTTTATTCGGGCATGCAAGAACTTTACAAAAATTCTAGCGCTGAACCTACCCACACTGAGCGTGTTGCCATTCTTTAGGTCGGCTCGTAAATATGTTCTTTGTGTGCCCAGCGTCAAACCTTCTATGTCCTATTTGCCCATAGCGTATGAATTGGCGTGTGATAGGCCTTTAAATTTTTGTTCTTTATTCTTAGCTGCCTTTTATAGAGGCATGGCTTCCCTTCAGTCCCAGTTGAGAAAGGGTGCATCTCTCACTGATAGCGGGCCCCCTTTGGCTTGCCCAATTGTGGTTGAGAGCTTACTTTCCATAACTTGGTGCTTCCCCAGCTCCTTCAGCTCCTTCCAGATCGATCAGTTGTTACGGGCTGGTCATTAACCAAATGAGCCCTATAAATATGTTTCATAGGGACTTTTTTTCATTCTTTTATACTTTAGATTCAATTTCTAACTTTTTTCCCTTCCCTTCCCTGCTCATTCAATCCCTACTTACGTGCGACCTCCCTCTACTATGGATGAGGCAAGTGTTTTCTTGCCCGTTTGGGCTCAATACTTGACTGGGAAGGAATTGTTTCATGATATCTTGACAGAGACCAATGCTAAGGTAGGGGTTGAGATATATGCTCCCCAATTTGTTGCCCGCCAGCTTGGTTTTGGCCAAACGTGGCTTGTTCCTCCTTATGTTTCCAAAAGTTTGACAAATCATTTTCATACCATTAATAAGATAGAGGCACAGGCCATCGATGATCGGTTCGCCCAGATCCTAGGCGTTTCGCAGGCTTGAGCAACGATGGACTTCCGCTACATAATTCCGTCTTTTGTCTTTTACATGGTTTTGTTTGGACCCAACTTCCGAATTTTCTAATTAGGCTTCATTCTCTGGACCACTTAATTGGACAATTGGATTTCATTTTCCGAACCACTTAATTGGGCCTCTTTTTTTGTATCAACAAAAAGTTATTAATGTAATGAAAAATATTATTTTATTGAAAAATATGTGATTGAAAATGAATATAAAAATGAGAATGAAAATTTTAATGTTGTTCAAACAGGGCTTACTAAAGAAAGATATGGTGACAGATAATCAGGGAAAGTGACATGTGATTAACAAGTTCTGCATGTCCACCTTTGGTTCCCTGCAATTTCAGGTTTAAAACCAGAAATCACAGATAAAATGAAAGAACTTATGGTAATTTAAACAATTAGATAAATTAATCGTGCAATATAAGCTAATTAGTGCAAAGAAATATCGCGATATGACGTGATCATTTTCTAATTCTCTCGCGTGTCAAGAATTTTACCTCCAAGTGTTATTTTTTTAGGGTATACTTCTCAAGTTGTAATGGTGTGGATCAACATGTTAGTTAAAAGAAAGCGCTGACAGACAATAACTTGAATTGGCAAGAACCATTGTCGAAGTCCATGAAGTTGAAGACTTGATTTTGAAGGGATTTTGAAAATTAAGGAGTACCGTAAAATATTAAGTCAAGTAAGCTAGAGCCAAGCCGAACACATTGAAAAATAAGCTTGATCTCACGTTTAAAAAAGATATGCTTGTGAAACCCAAGCAAATCTAGAAGAGATTTTATAGAAACTAGTTTATGTAAATATTTAGGCGACCTTTGTAAAATCTTCAATAAATTCATTAAATAAATATAAGTTCCACGAAGAAAATAATCAAATATATGGTGCCTTTTTCTGTGTTTTTTTTTTTTTTTTTTTGCCCCACCAACAATTTTAAGGCACTTAGAAAACACCCTCAAATGATCATATATGGTCTTCCCACAAAGCTAAGTCGTTTGGGCAAGGAGTTCAGTCCAGTATATATATGGGCCTATTGGGCTTATTCATTAAGGCGATTGACGCCAATAGCACTAGAATTGAATATCTTAATTTAGCACAAGTTTTATGTTTAGTCAACTTTTAATAGACTTTCAATTTCACACGATTTTAAAATAGACCTCATATCCATACATTTAATTTGTCTAATCATTTCATCCCATGTCACCTATCGTATCACATGGGGATCATCCCCAATTTGTAAATATGACGTTATTCATTTTTTATGATTTTCGTAGACTGACTTGTACCTAAATTGGTAGCTTGGGGCCCCATAAGCTAAGAACTTTTAATTGCAAACCAGCTGCTACAAGTAACTATTTTGGGGACACATCCGCAAAGTTCCTTTGTAGATGTCTCACTCAACATATGCAGATGCATATTTATCGGTTATAGAGTGACACTTGGATAAAACTTGATTATACTCTTTTTAAATTATTAATATAAAATGTTCGGATAGATAGATGATGAGGATGTTAAGGATGCGTCTCCAACTAAGACATACATTAAATAATTACTAACTCTAACATCCTTATTTTAAAAGACGGAAAAGGGAAAAATTGACATGAAAAATGACGAGATCATAGGGATTTAAACCCATAAGATAACAATTCTATTACTTGCAATGGACAACTTAACATTAGCCCTGGTCACACATAATAATCATTTTCCAATAATTCAAAATATATCAAAATTGGAGTTTATCCAATCATGAAATGATCCTGTCACAATCTTGACAACTAGTACCTCATAAAAATTGGATAAAATTCTCTCTGCCTATGGTCCCACCCTTTCCAATTAATTTGGCTCATTCCAATTCTTGCCAAGTCTTCCTAATGCTATTTCTTTAATACCCCAATCCCCATTATTGCAACACTTTATTTCTAATTATATATAATCACCATTATTTTCTTGTGACATGAGTACATTGCAAATTTGAAAAGATGCCATGAGTACATTGCAAAAATTAGGTGTCTTTGTAAACAGAAGATATTCATTCACTAACTTCTATGCTTTAGCCCATCTGAATAAATCATGCGATGAAGTACCTATGATGTTATGCCAATCTCAATTCTTAAATCTATACCCCCACTCCAGCCTACCCCACAATCCGTTTTTTGGTCTTTTCAAGTAGATGAAAGAAGAACCCTCTGGTCGCACTCTTAGTCACTCCATCAACCTATACATACAGAGAGGTATAGAGTGAGCTAGGAAGAATGAAAAAGAAAGTTGTGTTTTGATTCTGCTGATGTTGCAATCGAGAAATTCCAATACTATGGATCTTGAAATTTTTGGATGTATTAGTAGCGTCATCTTCCACTATAATTCTTGAACTAGCTGTGGTTGTAGTTATACCTATTCATCTTCATCAGCAACCTTGTCTGTCTTCCTTTAGTTTTTGGAAGTTCTCATTCAATGCCTGACAAGGCCTATTTTGCCGTTAAATTTCTCTTCCATTCAATTCCGAAGCCTCTCTCTTCATCATATATGGAAGCAAAGAAAGCTTGATTCTTGAATTTTTTTTAAGCACCCTTTCGTTTTCTCCCCCTCCTTTTCTACTGATTTTTGGGTTCACTGAATCAGGACTGATCCGTAGACTCTTGAGCCAAATATCAGCATTCAGGCACCGTCTGTTCTTTTTTCTTGAAAACTTTGGGACTTTATACTCAAATTTCAAGAAATTCTCGACTCTTTTTTGTTATTTCTTGTTAAGCGTGGAAGATTTTAGATTTTCCTTCTCTTTCAAGAAAATGCTCGGTGTTTCATTGTCTGGGGTGATCCATAAGCCGAGGATATGATGATGATGATTGGTGGGGTGAATGCTTCTTCAGGAGCTATGCATGTGGCTATGGCTTCTCTAGGAACTTGTGGTGGGTAATTTGATCTTTTTAGCTCCAGAAACTACATAGGATTTCAATCTGAATTGATCTTAAGAAGTTTGATGGATAATAGATAATTTGTATGTATAATCTCCTGAATTTTATAATTATATTCCACTTGTTTGTGTGAAGTCATGGTAATTGGAGGAGAAGCATTTATGATACTACTAAGCAATCCCCAATATCCCTTTGTTCTTTTCGATCGTCAGGTATGGATTTGATGGTCGAAATGGATGTTGTTTGAGTGTTTATGGAAAAAGGAAGAACAATTTGACGGCTACAACTCGAATTGCTGCACTCGAGAAAAGGAGATTGAGCATTTCACCTGCTTGTTCTGCTTTGGCAGAATCCCAGAATTCGCCTAGAGCCAGCTTTTATAAGGAGGTTGTAATTGTGTTCTTATGATATGTTCTTTTTTTTTTGGGGGGGTCATATGTAATCCATCTACTTAAGCGTGCGTGGTTGATTTTGAGAATTGACTGATAGTTTAGAAAATCTGTGAAATTGATTGAAGCCTTCATTTATATCTTGACAATCTATCAGGTCCTTGAAGCTGCTAGGGAAAAATTTACAGAAGAGATATCTTTCCAGTCTAAGGACAAGGATCTCTCTCTTGCAAAGGTAATTTTGTTTCTTATTCTGCACTTTTTGTTTGAGGTAGTTAGTGCACAATCGGTGGGATATAAATATGATTACCTTCTTGATCTCAGTCTATGTTCACTCACCAGGGTCGAAGCATAATTGTCTGGTTTTTCCACGATTAACCGTCACCAATGGGCATATAGCTGTTAGAGTGTGAGTGGTGCTTTGACGACGATGCAATACATATGTTTGCTAGAGTCTCGGGTTTGAATTTCTTTGTTTTCACGTGGAAAGGTGTGAATTTGTCACTTTCCTTACTTTGTCCTGAATCAATCTTTTCAAGGCTTTACTTTACGTTGCTATTGAAGACGAGGCATTTTTGGATTTCAATCGTAAGATGGATGCAGTTTCACTCCAAAATGAAAGGAGAGATATATAATCACTGTCCAATGTCAAAGAGTAGGACCGCATGGAGGCTATGCCTTTAGCTGGAAAGAATATAAATGAGTGGCTGGTCGAGTTGGATGCCATTACAAAGGAAGTTGAAGCAGAGATCGTTTCAAGAGATATAGGATGCGATCTGGTAGAAATTATTGATGCTGTGAGCAAAGTTCTGTTTGACTTGAGAGGTTTTAAAAGGTCATCTGTACTGGTAGATTCAAAATGTTTATACTTGCACTCTGTATTAAGCTCCGGATGTGCCAGCGGTATGCCTTTGTCAATCTTATAGTTTATTTATTTAATGAATATAAGATATCAGCTGACTTTATGATTTTCATTATCGACAGCAATTTTACTTTGCGTTATCTATATTGAGGTTTGTCGAAGACTTAATCTGACCGTTGTTGGATCTCAAGTTGGAGAAGAATTTTTGATATGGCCTCAAACAGGAACCTTGATGTATGCCAATTTTGGAACTCATAAATATTATCTCTATTTTACACCAGCATGTCGCCATTTATATCATATAGTTTCAAATTTCAATGGTACAATTATACTGTAGGAGCTATCCGAAGAAACTTCTGGACAAGGCTTGTTCGGGGTTGTCAATGGGAAGTGCGTGGAAGACCCCCGATCAAAGGCCTCAGACATAAATAGTAATTCACTTTTAGGGCTCGACATTGCAACGAACCGGGATATAGTTGGGGTTGCTTAGGGCAATTTGATTGTAAGATCTAAATGCCAGTAATTTATTTTGCATAATTTGGTTCTTTTACAGTACTCTTAAGAAGCGGCTTGCAGGTTTTTCCCAAATAATGCTTCCATGGAAATTAAAATAATTAACTCATATTGCAGACGCTTCACTGGAAACGGGCGTCAAGAACAAATTATGGACTAATGTGGACTTCACTGCTTAGGTCTGTTCATAAAGCTGATGAGAAATTTAACAAGACCGATTTTTCAAATGTCCCTTTGTTGCGGCCTCAGGAGCTGAGGTAGCCATCTTATACTACTATATGATTCGAATACTGCTGTTGATTCTTTTTCATGATTGCGCTGATGCCGAATTATCTTGTCCTATGGATTCGATATGCTTATCCTGCAATACTGGCATGAGATATCGGGACTTGTGAAATTCAACTCATAATATTGTCCATGTGTTTCATGCCTGGCCAAATAAATTATTTCTAGATCATTCAACGATATATTTCTTTTTGGATGAGTTTCGTTTCTGGAATTCTTAACATAGATTACTAAATGAGTAGGATGTCTAAGCTAGGTGAAAGATTAGTGAAGTTCTTAAAAGTTGTAGTAATGACCACTTTGTCAGTTTGTTTTACTACGTCGTATAGGCGTATGATAATGAACCGTGCATTTACTGATAAAAATAGCATTATTTGATTGGTTATTTGTTTAGTGAAAAATATGGTTCAAAATTTTCGGAAGAATGTCTGCGAAATTCATTGCCATTGAGAATAGACATGAAGAATCATTTTTAGTTTTTTACACGCGGTTCATCTTCTGAAGTCGACTTGTAATATCGGCCTTTCAAGCAGTTAAGATCCAGTCTGGTCGTTAGTGTGCCTGTCCTTACTAGGAAGCTGTACCATGTTTGTGTCGGGTATTCCTACATGTTATAGCTTCGTCTGAGGAATAACTTTACTCACATTGGTCATAACACTTCATCTTGGATGTTACAATACTTCATAGGCTCGCAACCATGGCTTCCGAGAGATTGCTGATTCTGCAGCCACACAATTGGGCTTTCCGGAGAGACTATGGCATGATGTTGTACTATAGTAGGTATGGCATACGGTTCTTCATTTTCTCTCCTTTTTTAAGATACTCTTCAACTATGGCGTATTAGTCTGTCATTCGGCTTTTAAACGAAACAGGGACTACGAGGTGGCAGTCCAAGAACTTAGCATCTGCATGGCATTTGCCCCAGAAGAAGAGGCTGAAGTTCTGGAGCCATTTGTTGAGAAGTTACATCTGATGCGACTCGAATCATCATGGAAATCTCCAGGGCAACAAGGCCGGTTAACCGTTCCATGATTTCGCCTCCGTTTCCTGTAGAAAATGGCACATATCGACTTCTCTAGTTTTGTACCTATAGGCTGAAACGTCTATTGTAGAAACTTAGCCATATAAACTTTCAGTATTTTGGAGTTCTGTAAATATTTCCCTTGAACCGTGCTTGACTTTTTCGTCTATTGTAGAAACTTAGCTTATATAGTAAAGGGTATTTGTGTCTTATTTAGCTTGGAGCATGTTTGACTTAGCTTAAAAGACAAGAAATAAATGAAAAAAAAAATTGGTTTATTCCTGTGTATCGAAATTATATTTTTAAAATAAGCAGTTGTTTCTAAAAAAAATAAGTAAAGCCAAACATGCTATGTATAAGGCTCGGTACCCCTTGGGTGAAGGGAAAGTGCATGCACGATTCATATTTTTTAATTAAGAACAATTCCTAAGCAATTGACAAATCTGGACTGGTATACGTTGCTTGAGTTATGGAATTCTTGTGGACAAACGAAATTGATAACAACTTGAATATTGAATTAATTATATCACTATAAGATAATGTCACGATATATCATTGTTCATGTATCAATATGTGAAAATGTCGATGACTCGATAGAATATTGTAAAAACAATAAATGTGAATTAAAAATAACATGGTTTGTAATCATTTTAAAAATCTAGTTAGTTTAAATATTTTTATAAATATAAAAATGACCTCCCAAAAAAAATTCAAATAAATCAATCTCAAATTTGAAATAGGTTTTTGGAACATAGTAGACAATTGAAATGAGCAACTAGCTCTCTTCGTAATAGGATCCAATCTATCCTGCAGCATCTAAAAAAAAGATTCCAATAATCGATCTCAAATTTGTTAAAAATCTAAATATTATTTGTTTATCAACATTCTGGATCTTGTTCGATTTTCGATCCAAAGTACCTACACAATCTTTCTTTCTTTTTCGATGTAACTGATACAAACTATGGTATGACCTTTGGCGCTAAAGACTTGACGATTGCAACATAGCAGATACAAATTGTTGCCCTAAAAGGACTTCAATTGCAACATAATAGATACAAATTGTGTTTGTTGAAGTCATTTTATGCTATGCAGCCTATGCTGCTGTTGCTGTCTCCTTTTTCCCCCCCAAAAAAAGTAGAGCAATGAGTAGCTAATTGCCATAGGAATGATTTTACCTAAATACACTTTCAAACTTTTTATTGGGTTACACGTTATATCAAAAGTTGGAAAATGCACTCTTTTTCAAAAATTTAAGAAATACCTCATTTTCATAGTTTACAATTTACCACCTTTTATTAAAAAAAAAAGAAAAATTCAAAACACGTCCTTTGCATTTAAAATTAGAACAATGCTTCACTTACTTAAAAAAAAGAACATACAGAAACCTTACAGACACACACATGGGGTGGGCTCCAATTCTTTTGGACAATATTTAATTCACATGGGGCCCACCCCCATGGGAGTGTCTGTAAATATTCTGTGAAAAAAAATTTTCCGTACACACATCATTTTCGTTAAAATTAATATTTCATTATTTCATCTATAATTAATATTTTAAATTTCAAAACACGTTCTGACTCGGATATGCGTAACATGTTTTGTTACTATTTATTACTTTTTACAATAAATCATGTTTTACGCAGGTAACATGCTGTGTTACTCTCACTTTTTGTTCAACCAACACAATTGAAGAATCAATACCTTCAGTAGGCCCACATCATTCAACACTAAAACCCATCCATTTTCAGTTAAATCAACAAAATTCGTTACTTGCATAATAACACTCCTTACATGTATGATAACATACATGTTATATGTTACTTCTCAAGCCTTAACGTCATTTCCCATCATCAATCCTAATTTTATCCTCGACATCACTTTCGCCACACGCTGTCATTGACATCACAAATACTCAATTTTTAATTTGATTTATATAAATTTGTAACTTCTAAGATAACACATTCTTTATTTGTAAAGTAAACAAACACATGTTATTTTGTTACTCTAGTGTCAAACACTAACGCCACCCCTACTATGATAACATTGCACCATCTCCTTTAAGATAATTAAGTTAGTTAAATATTAGTAAGATTACAAAGTAGGGTGTATTTCATTCTTTTGAAAGAAAAAAAAGAGTAAATGGTGTAATTTTTCCATTAATCTAATTAAAAAGTGAGAAATGCTACACTTACACAACTTGGTACACAACCCTCTCACATGTGTGTGTGTGTCCCATAATGTGGGTCACATTGTGGGCCCTACACACATGTGAGAGAGTTGTGTAACAAGTGTGTACAAGTAGTAAATTTATTAAAAAGTGGTCAATAATAATTATTTGGTGGATTCAAGGTAACATTTTCCTTGTGGAATTAGGTCGGTACAATTTGACAGCCACGCCAATTAATAAGGAGAATTTTACTGAAATTTTTAATTGAAGCCTCAATTACAATGTGTGTGTGTGTGTGTGACGAATAGATGAGAAATTAGTGTATGCAAGAGATCAATTCAGCCCCAAAAATAGTGAGAAATTAGAGAATAGTTTGTGCATCTGTGATCAAACTTGACTACGCAATTGTGTGATCAAACATTCGATTTCTCATCACTCGGTAATTTATAGAAAATTGCCTATGTAAGAAGAATTTGAAGGTAGCGAGAATCATCAAAATTGGTCAAAAAGATACTTAATATTGTCTCAATCATTACTAAGAAGAAATTATATTTCAATAGATCTAATTGGACCGTTCGCAGTGGTTGATGGTGTCTCATTTATGGGTTTTTCCATTTGTACATCATAGTTCCTCATTTATAAGATCAAACATACTACATGTAAATTATTTTTTACTTTACATTTGACATGCTTGCACGTGATATCCATTATGACATTTAATTTTCTCAATGCCCTTTCACATTACTTGCTAGATTTTGACACATAAAAAAACTGTCATCCTTTGAAAGTAGCGAGAATCGTCAAAATTGATCAAAATGATACTTAATATTGTCTCAATCATTACTGTGAAGAAATTATATTTCCATAGATCTAATTGGATCGTTCGCAGCAATTTATGGTGTCTCATTTATGGGGTTTTCTATTTGTACAGCATCGTTACTCATTTATAAGATCAAACATGTTACATATAGATTGTTTTTTTTTTTTAACTTTACCTTTGACATGCTTCCACGTTATATCTTTTGTGACCTTTAATTTCATCAGTCTCCTTACAAAAAATAAAAACTAAAAACTGGTTTACCGTCTCTTATATATTGAATTCGAGCACTGCATATCAGTCATGGCTTAAGTGTGTAT
>CAIGRK010135834.1:0-10365 GCA_903798315.1 Fraxinus greggii
CCCCCCCCCCCCCCACCACACCCACAAATTATACGCCATATGTACTGTATTAATCTTTATCGTGATATAATAGGTGGCCAATTTCTCTAGTGCTGAAGATGATGGGACTTTTTGGAGCCGCATGATAAAGCCAGATGCTATCTCCCAAGCTGAGGTATTCAATTTTTACTTGGATGGATGCTAGATGTTTCTCGTAATCCTTTCAGAGTGATAAGGTCCCTCATGGAATTCTTTTATCTTGCAGGAAGCTTTAGCTCCCCGAGCTGCTCGAAATATTAAAAGTTATGCAGAGGTTAACCCACCTGAGAAGATCAATAAAAGGAAAAAAAAGGGAGCTGATTATCAGGAAAGATTGTCAAAGCGACGGAAGGCAGATTCAGGATATTCTCCTCCTGTGACTGAGGGTGCTACTGCTCAAGTAAGGGGATGGTCCTATGGGAGCTTACCAAAGAGAGATGCGACACGGTTTTTCCGTGCGGTAAACTTTCTGACCGTAGCTATGCAATTTTGCTGTGTTTTGTGTTTTAAAATCTTGCAACTCTTTAAGCTTATAGGACAGATGATTTATTGATTCTTGGTGATGGTATTATTGTACAGAAAATGCCGTTTCATGCTAAATATTGCCAAAAAGAAACGAGTTTTGTGATATATACTGTACCAAGAGACCTGCAATATCTCATTCTTAATTTTTGTATCTACTTGCATTGCACTTCCACATTCTTTTCCTACTCATTTCCCTTTGGTTATCCTTCACCAACTCGACCTATTTTTCAGCATATAGTCGAACAACTGTGAGGACAGCATGCTTTGTTCTTTTTTTGTTCCTCTTTCTAAGTTGTTTTCTTCTGATTATTTGTCAAGATACGTAATAATTATAGAGGTGATTGGTTGTTTTCAGCCATAGGGTTTATACTTGTACGGTTCAGTTGGACAGTAAGTACTCTGGTGTCACTGAAATTCACTTTTCAAAAACTTAGCTCTATAGGCATTGTCCTATGTAATATAAGCTGTCCAAAATGGGGATTAAAGACTAGTAATTTGTTAGGGAGTACACAATCTTTGATGCTTTTCTGATTTAGATGAAATGTCTCATTCCCCTGCCTGTCCGAGTGTTAGCGATGTATGATGCGACGAATCAAGAACCAAAATTATAGAAGAATGGGAAAGGAGAAAGAAGAAGAAGAATAGAAGAGAAGCAGAAATTAGAGGGAGAAAATATATTCAGTATTCAAGTTGTAATTTTTGTCAAACTGGAAAACTATGGTAAATAGAAATAATCTTAAATTGAACTATCACTATCCCTAATCTACCAAGAGTATCTTTTATTCTTATCTTCATTCCCATTGGTTAGGTTTTTGTTAGTACTTTATTGCATATAGAAGTAGCATAACTAGGAAGCATAGACAGTCTTGATGAGTGTTTAAGCTGTCCGAAATTTGTAATTTATCTTTTAGAAAAAGAATTCGGAAAGATTAAGAACAATCTTAAAGAATCTCGAAGAGACTCTAAATTCAAGATGCTCTCTATTTTAGAGAGTCAATGTTTAAAAATAAGTATCAAGAGACTCTAATTTAACTTTTTAAAATATAGAGAGAATTTTGGAGAGCCAAACCCACTCCCTATTCTTATTTTATAAGGATTGTATTTAATAAGCTACAGAGTTCAATACTCTTCTTAAATTATTCAAGTCATATATGAATTGATTGGCCGTTGACATAAAAAACTATGTAAAATAAAATATGAGGAGAAATAAACGTTTCTTGGAATAAGCAAAATGAAGAGACAAGATAAAGAGTAATGTTGGCGTGTATATTAAATATTATGAATTTAAAGATATTCTCTATTATGCATCACATAATCTTTATAAATAGGCAGTCTCTTGAAAATGCACTTAGATTCTTGGGGCATGCTTGGAAGCTCCTCACGTTTTTGACATGTGCAAGGCCTGATCTCTCAACCATCTTCTTAAATAAAAGAATAATTTGATTACTTTCAAATGAGCATATCCTTTTTTTTTTTTTTTTTTGACCTTAAAAGTAAGTTATCCAACATGCTTGGGCGCAAAAAGTTACTTCAAAGCAACTTACCTTTTTCTTAGGCTTGTCCGAATATGCTTATATCTGAATTTCTGGGCTCAAGAAAGGTAAATGTGAAGTTATGTAAGAATTGATTTGTCTAAGCATAACTTATTGGTCATGTTTTGTTTTAGTGTGTTGACCGACAACCTTCGGTTTAAAATAATTTTGGATCACTATCTTGCTGTATGTGTACGTAATGTTTCGGGTCAATTTTCTAATAGTAATGTTTATTATATTACTTTCAGGTTTTGTCCCATTAGAGAAAATCTTATTAAGAGAAAAAATTCTAAGAAAGAATAAGATCCTGAATAGCTAAAAAAAGAATACATTATTATCGCAACGGAGTAAAGGAAAAAATGTCACTTGTAATTTGAATTATCCATTCCTATCCCCATCATTTTGTGTTGACCAAAATGAAACTCTTATTGCTGCCCATTTTCTTGTACTTCCTGTAGGATTTGAATCCCGATGTGGACAAAGTGACTAGTAACTTCAGCTTCTAAAGTGCAACCTTGAATAAATTTCGAGGCAAACATTCCATACTATTTATGTACATGAAAAGTTCCAAGGAATTAGAACATCATTTGATTGTGCAGTGTTGATTTATTTATCTACTAAAATCAGGGACTAATCTTGATTAATCATTTCTTTCTGAACCTAACCAAATTTTCATTTAGGCGTGCTCATGGGTCTTTTATGGTTGATCGAATTGTTCAATATCTTAGAGAGTAAAAAGATGCCATTTGAATGGAGGATAAGCGTTTTGATTGC
Source organism: Fraxinus greggii (assembly GCA_903798315.1). NCBI lineage: Eukaryota > Viridiplantae > Streptophyta > Magnoliopsida > Lamiales > Oleaceae > Fraxinus > Fraxinus greggii. The sequence goes on from CAIGRK010135834.1 coordinate 2,850, forward strand.
CTATTATAAGAATAAAGGAGATATTCAAAACAATTATAGAATCATTAAACTCATGACACGTGCTGTGAAATTACTGGGAGATGATGAATGAAGATAAATTAAGGTGTAATTTAAAGGTTCTAGAAAATCAGTTTTGTTTCATGCTTGGAACACCAACTATAGAAGCCATTTACTTGCTTATGGGATGAAGGAAGAAAATGGATTTCTATTAAATAGATTGATTTTAGCAGTTAGACAAACGTTGGAATTTTGGAATACTTAGAAATCTAAAAATTTTAGGCTTTGTACAGCTAAGATTGAGTACATGAGCAGGGTGCTCATTTGTTAGTGGTATTAGTGACAAGGATAATAATGGAGTTGCTATAGATGGATCATATTGTTCTTAAATGAGGAGGTTTCAAGTATATAGGTTTTATTATTAAGAAATTTAAGAGGATGCAATGTATAATGTAGAGTGGATTGGATGATTAGACTTACTATGGTTTATGGTTCCGAGTATTGAGCTGATAAAAGTCGGCGTGTCTAAAAGATGAATGTTGGGGGAATATAGATGCCAAGATGAAATGAATTTTCTGGACAACTTTTAACATGAAATGAAACATAACAAGAGACTAGTTTGTTTGGATCTCAAATTTGGTTGCTACTGGACCTGCAATAAATTTTCAGCTAAGTAATAGATCTTGTACGAATAAAATACAGTTTTGCTCTCTAATGCAATATCTTTGCCTTCATATTTGTTCATCCTGTGAATAGTGGTTTGAAATGTATGTTCTATTGATTACTACTGTATGATTCTGTACGTGCTAAAGCTGGAAGCATTTGCTCATTAATCGAAATCAAATACCACTAATTATTTTAATGAATTTCACTCTCTGGGAATTACCCTTTTTGTGTGAAATGTTTTTGTTTGCGTGCTTGCATAAACTATATGCTCCGTAAGATTTATTGTCCATTAGGTATAAATTATATCCTCCATCAAGTTAGCTCAATAGCCTTTTGAAATATATATAATTGAACCTTTACCTTACTGGTCACCTTCAAATTAGGTTAAGAAGTTTGGTATTGATAGCAAAATCCACTTAATAGCGGCAGAAGTTGGAGGAATAGTTGAAGCATCTCCAACTGAAGCACAAATTGAGCTTTATGATGCCTTGATTGATGGTTGCAGAGAAAGTGCTAAAGGAGAGATTCTGGACCCAAAGGTTGTCTGTGTCATTTGTTTCCTAGCTTATAGGTTTAGAAGCTACTGAACTATGGAAAGCTGAAATTGGTTATTTTGTTTAGGGGCCTCTTCTGGATTTCTTTGGTGTTCCTGTAAAGGCTGATGAAGTCTTGAGCCGCGTTGAAGAACTGCAACTCCTAGCCAAGCGCATTAGCCGCTATGAAGATCCCATTTCTCAATTCAGAGCACTTGCTTATCTTAAACCTGCCACATGGTCTAAAGGTTGTGGCTGGAATCAGAGTAAGTGAACTTGGTTTTTTTGTTTTTTTAAATGTCTGTTCGTGGTGCTTTCTTGCTGTTGCTTCTATTTATTTATTTATGCTTTTTTTTTTCCTGGTGGTTGGGGAAATTTAGTGTGCTTTATCAAAGTAGGGGTGGTTGCATTAACTTTTTCTATTGGTATCACTAGAGGACGATGCAAGGCTGCTGCTTGGAATTCACCATCATGGATTTGGCAATTGGGAAAAGATAAGGCTAGACGAAACACTTGGTCTTACTAAGAAAATTGCTCCAGTAGAACTTCAACATCACGAAACTTTCTTACCTCGAGCTCCGCAGCTGAAAGAAAGAGCTTCCCAACTTCTCGAAATGGTAAGTTCAACTCATTCCTAATAGGTTTATACGTCCCATCCCTGCGATATGATACATGAATCTTTTATTCTTGCGTTCTAGGAGTTGAACTGTTCTTTTAGTTGAATTGAGAGTTTACCACAACAGGGAACTTTTTGTGATAATGTGAGGTACCGTGTAACTGTGTTGAAGGGCCTATGGAATATTTATTTGGGACAAATTCAGTGAAACTCAGTTCCTTCAAATATGGTATCCCTGAGCACAGGGTATTACAATTGATCAATTTTAGCAAGAGTGCTTGTGGTTTTTTCATGCAGCTTATGTGCTGCTTCGTTCTTAATTTATGGGATAATCAAGTTTGAGTCTCTTTCATGCCATTTAGTTAGTTAATATACTGGTGTAGTTAATATTTATTGATTTTGGATTTGGTCATGCCATTCCATTGTATGGTCAATGGCTTTAAAAACCAGCATTCTCGAACGCTTACACGTGGTTGTTTAGGTTAATTCATTGTGCCTAATTCGTGAAGTTCTATTTTGAAATCCTTTGTCCACTGCTGTGCTATGCCTTATTTTTAGTTGATTTAGTGTGGTACCTGTTGAGGTTTATCCGGAATGTTGTGCATATTTTCACTTAATTATTTACTTTTAAGGCAGTTTGTTATATTGCTTGTTTTTGCCTGTAATTATTTTTGAGAACTTGAGTTATGTCGGCCAATGTAATTCACGGCCTTTATACTTTGTTCTTAGGAAGTTGTTGCTGTTGGTGGGAAGAGTTCTAATGTTAAAGTTGGCCGTAAGAATGCAAAGAAACTGAAGGAAAATCCTCTAAATGTCCCATTATCGAGTGGAAAGGGCAAACATCGGAAACCTGGTTCTCCTAGTCTAAATGGACAAATAAATAAATCTAGAGCCCCAAGATCCCAGAAGGTGGAACCATTGGTTAAAGAGGAAGGTGAAATGTCTGATAATGAAGAAGTCTATGAGCAATTCAAGGAAGTGAAATGGATGGAATGGTGCCAAGATGTCATGTTAGATGAGGAAAAGACGTTAAAACGCCTTCAAAAACTGCAGTCTACCAGCGCAGATCTGCCAAAGGAGAAGGTTTGCTTAATCATCAGATCTGTTATCACCTCTATTGCATCATTTTTCTTAATATATTCTTGAATTATTGCTCTTAAATTGGCTCTTTCAGGTGCTCTCGAAAATTCGTAACTATTTGCAGCTTCTTGGTCGAAGGATTGACCAAATTGTTTCAGAATATGAGCATGGACCATATAGGCAAGAAAGTATGTATTTTCATTTGTGTTGCCTTTTCTTTCTTACCTTATCACCCCCTCTCCTCTTCTCTATGTGGATGGCTGTACTCCATGCATGGAAGAGAGTATAAAGATCACACGTCTGATAGCTTTTATTAGCGTGTTCGTATACTGGCTTCCAAGGCAAAAGTGTTTAATGAAGTAATTTTTTCACAGGGATGACTACACGATTATGGAATTATGTATCGACCTTTTCAAATTTATCTGGTGGGAGACTTCAACAAATTTATTCCAAGCTTAAACAGGAGCAACAGGTGGCAACAGGCGTGGGACCTTCCAACATCAATAGTTCCGCTCCTGGGCATCAAACAGCTGCATTTATGCACAGGGATATTGACGTGGATAAATTTGAAGCTTGGAAACGAAGGAAACGAGCCGGAGCAGGAGCTGAAGTTGATGCCTCTCTTGTTCAGTATCCACATCAAAGACCTTCAAGTAATGGCACAAGAATACCAGACCCAAACTCGTCTGGGATTCTTGGACCACCACCGTCGGATAGTAGACATGCTGGTAATGGGAGGTCTTACAGGATGCAACAGGCTGGCTTTACTCCAAGACAAGGTTTCTCATCTGGTGTCAAGTAATTATTTGGAGTGTTTGTGAGGTCCATGACTAGCTGATTCTAGAAGGAAGCCAGATCGTACTCATTCAGTGTTCTCTGAATTTTCTCGCCTGTGAAAATTTTTGTAAAATCCTTTTCCGGAGTTTAGTTGACATGATGCCACTTGGATACAGACTGCATTCAATTTAATGGGTCGATGAAGAGAGATTTTGAAGGCCCCTTGATGCCAGGAGGTGACTTGAAGAACAATGTGGATATGTTCTGCAAAACAATTCTTTTTACCTTTTTATGTTCATCACTAAAAATCTTTATAAGTATATAGTTAATCGTCAAAAAGAATGCTTACGCCCTGCAAGAAGACATTTTGTACGGATACTGCATTCATAAAGTGTACATGGTACAATTTTGCTTTTTGAATACCTAATCTTATCAATTCAATCAACCCTACTGCTTATTTTTACTTGGGGCCCTATGTGAAACTAGTAAATGTAAATGATGTGTCCTCGCAGAATTCAATTTTGTTCGTCTTGACATTGTATTATTTGGTTTCCGCCGAGGAAGGGATTGTTTTGAAATGATTAGAGCTAACTTCTTGTCCTTGTCGTGCAGGAAGATTATATGAAGCCTACAAGGTTGCAAGGTAAATGGACTAGAATTTATTTGGTATTATACCCATCCTTATTTAGGCAGATAATGTACCCTCTAAAACGTCCAAGTTTCTTGTGTTTCTCCTCCTGTATTTGTATTCTGGTTTGATGATTGGGCAGTCGAAACTCCAGGATCTGATCAAACCTCTCCCTTAGTTAATGCTGGATTGGAGCTGCTCCTCGATGAAGCTGTGGGAGAGCACTACTGTGCAAGTTTCTCATGTAATGTTTTAACTATTGCTCTCTACTGTGCAAGCAAGGGAGCACTTGCATATTTTAGGAATGTATACTTCCCTCTGAATTTTTGTGGTCAAATGATGGGTTTTTGAATCCATAATTTGTTTATTTTTGACGTCTAAAGGCTCTGCTTTTTATAAAGAAGTTGAATATTTGCCTACGGTATCATTGTAAATATAGCCAAAATTATTGCTGCAAAAAGGATTAATGTTGATAAATGAAGTCAGATTATATTTCAATTGGAGATAGAAAAATGACACATGCCCTATTAACTTCATGCATAATGATATTAGAAACAACAAAAAAGTCTCATTTTGATAAATTTGAATTCATCTACGTGAATTATTTTCGTGGGTACTTTTGATTTATTGTTAGTTTTATTGGGAGATGACAAAAATTTGGTTCCGTCATTACTAGAAAATAGGTTTCAATCGTTCGTGGTTCTTGAGATTTTATATTGATCAATAATTTTAATTTTAATTTTTCGTTTTACATTTTTAAATTTATTGAGGCAAGCCTCGACATATTGAATCCCAACATCAATTGAAAGTTCTAGCAAATAAATGGCTGTATTTGTAAAGATAAAACAAAATTTGATGAAAGAGTATAAATTGTGTGGCTTTGATTCAAATAGACGATGGTGTGGTTGAAAACCCTTTATCGCTTTATCTTGTATATATTGTTTCTCAACCTCATTTTGTTAAAACTTTTTCTACGGCTAATGTATTAAGCGTCAGATATTTCATATTTCCACTAAAATTTCGTGTATAAGTCCTTTTATTTTGTTATAATTTCAACCATTTCAATCCTCAATTTCCTACCATTTGGTGGATGCTGAAAAGAAGCCAGCTCAATTAAGCATGGATTGGTGTATAATGCTAATCTGTGGTAATTAAGAAGCCACATTAAGCGCGTAAATTATTGATTCTTATATTCGAAAAAGGTTGTAATGTTTGGTCATAATCATGGTTTGCCATCCCAGATAAACATGTAAAGATATTTCGTTGTTAATCTTGAACAATTTAGGTCATATTTAAGCAACTAACTTTTGACTGTAATCATGAAATTTACAACCCACAAGACGTTAAGCGAAGAATCTTGAGTCTTGATCTTGAGCTTGAGCAACTTAGGCCATGTTTAAGCAATTAATTAGCATATGGCCATAATCATGGTCCACCGGTTTTCATTCGAAAAAATTACTATAATTAGTAACTTTTAATCTTTGTAACTTTCATTTAAAAAGAATTTGTAACAATGTATTAATTCTTGGAATTCTTTTATGTTTTAAGAATATATTTTGCAGGCATCACACAACCAAAAATCACATACAAATATATTAACATGTATTAAAATTGAAATTCTTCATGGGGACCTAATGGCATATTATGACAAAGTATTGTAGGTCAAAAATAAATAAGAATAAAAATAAGTGGCATCAATGCAAAGTTGCAAAAATCAAAGTTTATACATTTTTGTTTTTTCTTTCCTTATGAGCCGCAGGATTCACATAGACGTACTCTTATCTGCCACGTAAGAGATTGATATGGGACCCACATTGAGCCGTGATTGGTCTCCCGCTTATAAAAATTTATGCATTTCCCGTTGGCCTTTCCATCTTTCCCATATTTCATTTCTTGCGAGAAAAACCTTTAGGAAAGTCGCAGTTCCATTATATATTCCACAAAAGGTGAAATTGCTATTCTGAAATTATATGCTTTTCTTGAAATTATTTGGCCAATTCATATTGTACGTCGTCGTCTAAAAACTTAAATTATTAGAAAGAAGATAGACATATTTATTTAGATTTGGCTCGATTCACGTCGTATAGAATGGGTAGCGGCGAACACAACCACCCTGTAATAGTACGTTGAACTATCTTATCTCTATCGAGGTGTTTTTCAAGACTAGATTTTGATAAATATGTGTCCCCTCTCAAACAATTTAATGTTGTAGATGATGTGGTTTAACACCAACCAATTCAAAAGATGCCCTGTACTCTTTTATCTATACTGTTAGCAACAAAGGGTAATTTTGCAGGAATTTTTCTTTTGATGAAATTTTTATTGAACTACTTTTTTAAAGCTTCAAGGGAGGAAGATGGACTATGCTTATGGACCAGGAAGGAACCACCTCTTTGTTCCGGGACCTGTCAATATTCCCGAACAGATCATTCGGGCAATGAACAGAAACAATGAGGATTACCGTTCTCCAGCCATTCCTGCACTAACAAAAACTCTTCTCGAGGATGTCAAGAAGATTTTCAAGACTACCTCTGGAACCCCTTTTTTGATTCCAACCACAGGTACTATAATTTTATTTGCTCAACCATTAGGTTTTGTTGTAAACGGTCCACGGAGGATTGAATTGAACGGATTAGTATTAACGAAGAAAAAAAAGTTAAAATCTCGTTCTTTATATTGCCTAGTCATGTCTATTACTGAGTACCTAACATACAAACCAAGTTTATTTACAGTATTCTCATACTCCCTTGATGTTTATATACTCCAGAAGAATGCCTTTTGCTTGTTGGTCCTGTTTCGAGAAGTTATAGCTTTATATGGTGATTCATTAATGCCTTTCGAGAAGTTATAGTTTTAGGACACAGTTTTTTTATACATTTATTAGTTTTTTTATACATTTATTGTTAATCTTTCCTGTTTGCTAACTAAGATGTTCTGTTTTCTCGGGACAGGGACTGGTGCATGGGAAAGTGCACTTACAAACACATTGTCTCCTGGTGATCGAATTGTATCGTTCCTGATTGGCCAATTCAGTTTGCTCTGGATTGATCAACAGCAGCGCCTTAAATTCAACGTTGATGTTGTTGACAGTGACTGGGGTCAAGGGGCAAATCTTGATGTTTTGGCCTCGAAGATAGCAGAAGATAAAGAACATACCATTAAGGCCGTTTGCATCGTGCACAATGAGACAGCAACTGGAGTGACCAACAATTTGGCCAC
>CAIGRK010135924.1:0-11408 GCA_903798315.1 Fraxinus greggii
AATGGATGTAAGATAAAGTTTTAGCGGAGCAACACTCTCTCTTATTTAGCATGATTTTGATAACTACATTTGCAGGAAGGGGATGGAGTTTTTACTTCTTTCTTACAGCATTAATCATTCAAAAATATTGGAGGAGGAAGAAAAAAATTTCGATGTCGTGTGCGCACGGAGACACACGGAGCTGATGGCTCCGTGACGCGACACAGTTCCGTGTCTCCGTGTCACGAAGACACGAAAAGCTCCGTGTCACGGAACCGCGGAGACACGGAGCTGTGCCGTATCACCGTGACACGGAGATATGCTTTTTTTTTTTTTTAAAGAGCCATTAAAAATATTTTTTTCCTATTTTCATTGTCTTTGTATTTGCTTAAAAAAATATTTATTTTCAACAAAAAAAAACTCTTCAACACATAGAAAAAATTAGAATTCCTTTTGGGGGCGTTGTCCCCGCGCCCCCCCCACGAGCGCTGCCCCCTCGACCCCCGCGACCTGATCGGGCAGCTTTTAAAAATATTTATTTTCAACAAAAAAACTCTTCAACACATACACAAAAATTAGAATTCCTTTCTAGGGCGTTGCCCCCGAGCCCCCACGAGGGGCGCTGCCCCCTCGACCCCCGCGACCTGATCGGGCAGGTCAATCTCTGTCGGGGGCGCTGCCGCCGACCCCCGTGACCTTACTGTGCAGGTGGATTTCGTCGGGGGCATTTGCATTAATCATTAATCGTTCACACTTAAAACGCTAATATTACCTTCAAAATAATACAATCCGTGCATTGCAATGTCAAAAAACTAGTTTTCAGTAAAAGAAAGAAAAATTCTTACTTAAAAAAGTAGGAATCAATAGCGTCCATTGTGCTCTTTTAAGAGTAGATAGAAGGTAAGGGTTCAGCAATGCACAGTTGCATTATGCCCATTTTAAAAAGTTTATGGGTAACAACTCCATAATGTCATCATCTTTTATTGTTATTGTGAGAAATGTTCATACTTTTTATTTTTTGACATTTTCACACTTATGTTCACCTTTCATTGCGTAAAAGATTTTTTTTTGTTACCTATTTTTTGAATTAAGATTCCCTTTTTTTTAAATAAAAAAAATTTATTGCAATTACAATCCCTATTTTTAAAAAAAAACGCAAGTAAGTCACAAACAAGTTATTAAAAAGCTAATTAGTACATAATGTACCTATATTTCACCGTTATTACGACAAATGTCTATATCTTTCATTTTTTTTTTTTTGACATGTTCACTCTTAATTACACGTTTGATTGTGTAAATCATCATTTTCACCCATTTTCATCCAATTTTTTAATAAAGAACCGGGAAATAATGAATATACCCTCCTATTTAAAGAAAAATATATTTTTTTTTAATTTCTAATTCTTTAATAATTTATTTAAGACTCGTTTGCACTTTTTAATTTTTTTAATTTTTAAATAAATTTAATTACAACTCATTTCACTTTTTTAAAAAAAAAATTAATAATTTGTTGGAGACTCGTTTGCACTTTTTTATAAAATTGGGATTACGATTATAATTAATTATTTAGCTTTTTATTTAAATAGGATGGTATATTCGTCATTTCACAACTTTTTATTAAGAAATTGGATGACAATGAATAGAAATGATGATTTACGCAATTAAACGTGTAATTAAGGGTGAAAATGTCAAAAAAAAAATATGGACCTTTTTTGCAATAATAGTAAAAGGTAGGAATGTCACTTTTAATAATTTATTTAGGATTAATTTTGGCTTTTCAAAAAAATTTAGGACTATAATTGCAATTAATTTTTTTCTTTTATTTTATTTACAGAGAACAGTATATTTATCATTTCACAATTTTTAATTGAGAAATTAAAGGAAAAATGCCTTTTGCGCAATGAAATGTACAAATAAGGATGAATTTGCCAAAAAATGAAAGATAAAAACATTTTCTACAATAACATTTAAAGGTGGAAACGCCCAAAGTTCATTTAGAAGTATATATGTTTTGAACCATATTAATTTTACAATTATGCTATTTGTACAATCACACTTGATGGTTGACAATGTTGATGTTGTCAAAATCCAATCCATTGATATAAAAAATAATTTTTTCAAATGGATGAATATGATATTACCAAGTGTGAGTTGTCAACTAATATTATCAAATTAAATTACACATGTAGCATGATTCTAAATTGTATTGGTGAAGTAAGATATTTATTTCAATTCATAGTAGGCTCATAAGCAAGGTCTTTAAGAGAAATGCAAGTGATGCACCTAAACATTAAAAAAATGTATTAAAAGCAAACAAAGCAACGCATTGAAGATTAGATGCAGAAAACAGTACTACAAAAGATTCAACAAGACAAAAATAATAGATATTTATTGCCACAAACAAGTCTGCCACATTACTGAAAGATTCAGAATTCAGTAGTACCAAGATTTAAAGGTTAGGATGCATTTGCACAAATCGCATTGGTTGGAGACCTACGCTGCAATTTCCCCTTTTGTGTACGTATACACTAGTGGTGATTTGAATCCTGATACTATAACAATTCCTACTACTAATTACTTCGCACGAGCACCTCTCAAATGATCAATCTTGTAATTTTAACTAGTAATCAATGCATTGAATTTGGCGGTAAACCAAATTAGTAACCCATACCCATAGCATCCATATTTGGCATGCGGCTTTTAAGTGGGTTTTTCTCCCCTTTAAGGTCCATGATGGCTGCCTCAGTTGTTGTCAATAGCAGTGAAACACTGTAAACAAATAAGGAATTATGTAAATAAACATTAAAGATTTCAGGCACGAATAAAGCAAAATGTGACAATAAACTGTCCTCACCTCGCAGCGTCTACTAAGGCTGTTCGGATAACTTTTAAAGGATCTATAATTCCAGCCTTCACCATGTTGACATATTGACCTGGTTTAGAATAAGCACCACAGACGGAGTGAGTGGAATTCTAAGCAATGTTCGTAATCATTAAATGGGGAAATAACTTATAATCCTAATTTTCTAATTTAAATTCATATTTTACAGGTGGCGTGATGTTTTATATGTACCAGATGAAGATTCAAGAACAAACCCCAAGTCCTTGAACTTCGAAGTGCAGGTGTCAAATATATAAAATGACTATCAAGAATAGAGCAAATATTGTTATGTCCTCAATTTTCTCAGCAGGATTACTATCGGGATTCACAAGATTGTAAAAGACGAACTAATTTCAAGAATTACAGATATTGTCTTGCATATCATAACATCTGCCGGACGAGTTCGATGTCTATCGCTCTCCAAGAAAAATCATTTGACAATGCAATATTCTATGTCTGCATCTCATGCATGAATTATCTCAGAAACCAATGTTTACAGCCATCCATAATGACTCATTTCAGGGAAGGGTAATTATTCTAAAATTTTCAAAACTAGAAAGATCAAGAACTAACCAGTTTCTTTATTGACAAATCAACAGTAAGCGAAAATTGAGCATTGCCATGAGGGCATATGCATATATGACATGCAGAAAAGGAATCCACAGAATATCTGCTGTTATGGAGAGGAGAAAGGTGTCAAAAAGCACGAACCTTTGGCTGCATCGTAGCCCAAATTGAGATCATCTTGTTCCAATAGCTTGCCAAGAACAAGAGCACCATCACCACCAGCATTTGAGACTATAGTGAAAGTAGGTGCCTGTTACAAAATCAAATGTCATGATGACAAATGACCAAATGCCCATGTCCTGGGAGCGTGTACACTTGCATGCGCTTGAGATAGAGAGATTGCATAAGAACAAACCTTAAGAGCATTTTCGACTATTTGAACTCCTCTTTTTTGGTCTTCATTTTCAGTTTCAAGGTGATCCAGAACTCTTGTGGCATACAAGAGAGAAACACCACCCCCTGAAAAAAAGTAACCATGTGCTTGTTTGGATAAAATTATAAGTTACTGAAATTATAATGTGATATTAATGAGTGGTGGATAATTGGGTAGTAATTGAGAGTCCTAGAAATGTGAGATTAAAATAAATGTTTGAACTTGACCATTAAATTATAAGGAGATTATGATGTTCCCCAAACATGCACAATAAATGTGCCTGATGAAACATGCTAAAAGAAATGCTTCAATTTTAAAAGCAAATGAAGATTTTACCTGGGACAATGCCCTCTTCCACAGCTGCCCTTGTAGCATTCAAAGCATCTGTTACCCTATCTTTCCTTTCTCCAACCTCGGCCTCACTAGCCCCTCCAACCTGAGAAAGAAAATGCGGAATGACACCAATAGCACCAGGCACAATCCTGCATTTTTGAATTCTGTGGATGTACTACTGATATACCTTGAAAACTGCAACACCGCCTGAAAGCTTTGACAACCTTTCTTGAGCTTTCTCCTTATCAAACAAAGCAGTACTCTTCTCCATGGTTGTTCTTAGCTATTTAAATATACTAAAACCTATCATTATCTTACTTATTCGATCAAAACTATTTCACATTCTTCAATCAAAATCTAAGCGAGAAATATCATAAGCAAACCAACAATCCCCTCACTTCCAGATATGACCCAAGAAATACCATCTGAACTCATCAGAATATATGGTCTGTGAAGACAATACAGTATGATGAAATGCTTGCTGGCATTTTAATAGGCATGAAAGAAGATGGGAAAGAATATTCTATAGCATCACAAAGAGTTTTTTCAAGAAAATAGACATTTCCAGTTATTTTCTTAATTGAAACGTGTCGAGTACAAAGACAAGGGACAAGTTAGGTATCAAAGAGGGAGAGGGGACACACTTCATGGTGCTGCTCATTGGGCAAAGGGAGCAGAGAATATGAAAACAAACTTAATTACTCGGTGAATATATTTTAATATGCATTACGTTCCTTGTGCATTTCATTAACATCAGCATTTGTGAAGAAGAAACATGCATTAGAAACCGTAGAACATGAAAACATGTAAGATTACAATATAATTAAAAGCATATGATAGAATTATTAGATTAACACAAACTTCGGGGAAAAGTCGTTATACCTGTTCACACCTTTCTTCAATTAGCTTCTTATCCCCACCCCCATGTAAAATTATAGTGTCATCGAGAGAAACAGTGACCTGTTCCAACAAATCATATATGTCTTGAAAATGTTTTGGGCAACAAAAATACACATGCCAATGAGCGTAGTAATAATACAAACCTTTTTAGCAGAACCAAGCATATTAATATTAACTTTGTCAAGACTTAAGTCATGATCTTCACTTATAACCTGCATAAATCGCCATCAGTTGCTGCTAAAAGAAAGCAGCATTAGCAATGTAAATTATAGGAGCTCATCTAACCTCTCCACCAGTAAGAATGGCAAGATCCTCTAAATTTGCTCTTCTGTTATCCCCAAATCCAGGAGCTTTGACCGCACAAACCTACAATGCCCCATGAAATAGAATGTAAACTCTAAGATAAAGGTGACAGGTGTTGTTGGCACATTGGTAGCAGCACATCCAACAGAAACCATAAAGTTCTATCATAACTTCCTGTACAAAGATAAGAATGTACTCTATGAAATCATAAACAACTCATGAATTATCCAAATACACAAACAATTACCTTTAGTCCTGCACGATGCTTGTTGATTATAAGCATAGTCAGTGCCTCACTTTCCACATCTTCAGACACAATTAGCAAAGGACTTCTTCTCTATTTTTTTGTAAAAACCAAATCATGAGAACAAATCATCAATCACAAACTTATTTTTTAAGAATCTAGCAAATTATAGGAAGACAAAAATAAGAACCTAGGCATTAAAAAATCCCAGTTTAATGAAATTCATTACCTTTACAGCCATCTCCAATACCCTCACAAGGGAGTTTATGTCCGAGATTTTCTTGTCATGAATTAGGATCAACGGATTTTCCAGTTCCTGTCTACATAAAATCAAAAAAATCACACATAATAGATCCTAAATCAACAGCGCCATACAATTAAGAGGAGCTTCATATCAAATGAACATTATGATTTACATGACTGCATGAGAAAGAAAAACAGGAGGTCCAGATGCAAAGGCAGAAAATTTATAATTCAATCTTATAAATATCTAATTATTTATTACATCCATTCATTTATTCTTTTTAGTGATAACGTAGCAGTTAATTAGTTAGGGAATGAGCTTCATGTTTTTTTTAAAAAAATAAATTCATAGTGTATTCGGATTCTTAGATTTGACAGCTACTTGAGGTAGCCAATTATAGGAGTACAAGTTTATCATCATTAGCCACTATCTATGCATACACATTTCTGAGTCTTCTCGTCTGTAACAAAATAAGGAGATGTATAACCACGGGCTAGCTTCATCCCCTCCACCACTTCCAACTCATCATCCAGAGTATTTCCATCCTGCATCATTGCAGATCACTTACACTCCATCATGCATAGATCATTACAAATCAAAAGTTCCAAAATGTAGCATACTTACAGCAATAGTAATGATTCCTTCCTTCCCGACTTTCTCCATTGCCCGTGCTATCAGATCCCCAATTTCACGTTCACCATTTGCAGAGATAGTGGCTACCTAGAATTTGGATACACTAATTAGAGCAAAAAAAGAAAATGGGAAAAAAAAATGAAAGAACAGTGGTATCCTAGCTAAGAAATTGCTTGTTGATCAGAAAGAAGTTCAAGCATGCATTTCTTGGCTTGATGGAATAACCAGGTCTATATTGGACGAGGTTGAAAGGCTGAAAGTGAAAGGAACATACAGGCAAGCACGTTCTTTTTCAGTTTTACCAATACTTTTTATGTACCAACAACAGATTATGCGCAAACCTCGTTTTCTTCAAACATAAAAGCAAGGTTTCAAAGCCCATGGTCATTTCTCTAGCAAATTCATTCGACGGAGCTAAAAAACTATTCCTGAGCCACTCACCTGTGTAATCTCTTCAGGCGTACTGATCATAACTGCTCTGCTCTTCAGATCTGCAATAACAGCACCAATGGCCATATTTATACCACTGCGCAAGTCCATTACATTCAGCCCCGCAGCCACTGATTTACAACCTTCTGCAAATATTGCCTGAGTCAGAACGGTAGCACAAGTCGTACCTGCAGCAACATCACATTCTGGGTGAGTCTCTTATCATCAGACAACAGTGCAGTGAATAATAAAAGAATTCTACTCTAAAGGCATGCATATTAAACAATAAAACCCCTTTATATTATCGACATTCAATTCTTCCATAAAAACACGAATAAAGAGTACAAAAAGAGAATTGATGTCCTATATAACTACTTCAGGCATAATCAAGGAATAAACTCTTCGAAAACATACAGAAGGCTTAGATGAATATCTACCCATAATATTAGAAATTAAAACTTCAACAAAAAGCTTATATAATATACTTCAAAGATAGAATAAGTTGAGGTCAAATGTGACAGCAAAGCCATTTCAAGCAGATACACTTCATAAATAATAATCAGAATAAAATCATTCAAACTAAAGTATTTTGCCCCTACGGAAACAACTGCTTTCAGCCATAAATGCATTTGCTTCTTTTCCAAAAACTGTGAAAAAATATAAAACTAAAAATAAAAACACTCCAATTCTGCTCAAATATTGCTTGTTGAAATCAAGCTAAAGAGTTCTAATAGAATTGAAGGCTTTAAGCCAATATATTACCATCACCAGCAACCTTATTAGTTGCACTCGCAACCTGCTTCACGAGATCTGCACCAATATTTTTTGCTTTATCGATAAAATTTATGCTTTTGGCTACGGTTACACCGTCCTTGGTGATCTTGGGGTTCCCATGACTTTGCTCAATAATGACATTGCGGCCCTGTGACAATAGAGAAAAAGAAGAAGAATCATTTAGCCTCAAACCCTTTATCATTTAAGTATCTCGGGCTAGTAATAATTCCGAAAGGGATTAAATGATTAACTTATATCTGACATCAAATTTGATATTTTTAATGATGAATACAAATTCTTGAATCCTCATGGGATCTTCTACTACTGAGCTTAGGTTCCTAGAAGATCAAGTGTTGTTACAATCGCAATGATCCTTGCTTAAAAGACAAAAAAAAATAAAAAAAAAATAAGGTATTCAAAACTCCAAGGTCCCGGTTCCTGCAATATTGCAAGCTGAAATCTACGTAACATCACAAGTCAAAATGACCGTTACACAAATGAGTGATGACATCAACAACGACAAGCTAAGTCTTATTCGCATTAAGCTTGGGGCTGGAGCATGAATCATCACCGACGTAGTCATTCCACAATAAGGAGGAGGTTGTAAGAGGTTTATAGCAACGCAAATTTTGTTATGTCTATGACGAGAATCCTTCATAACAAGATAGAGACAAATACATAAAATGGCAATCAATACAAAATCCAGAACAAGCAACGTAAAAATTTGTCATGTCTATGAAAAGAATCCTTCATAGCAAGATAGAGACGAATACACAAAATGGCAGTCAATACAAATGCAGAACAAGTCACTTGGAGACACAAAAGAAGTTTAGAAACTTAAAATCTATTTACCTAATTAAATATATAGATAGCATCCACCATTTAATTGAGTCCCCGCGTACAATTACAAAAATCAAAACAGCCAAAATCTTTGAAGTTAATGTTCAGTAATAGTTTCTTGCAGATTTTTTCTAATTTTCTTCAAATTAGAGTTTGTTCGTGCATTCTAATATTAATAGGAGTAATCAGAATGGAGAGTTGTATACGCATAGTTACCTTTGGTCCCATTGTCACCTTTACAGCTTCGGCAAGTTCATTAACACCGGATAGCATTGCAGCCCGAGCTCCAATCCCAAAATTGATATCCTTAGCAGCATAATTTCTGCTAGATACAATCCGACTACGTACCTGTACGTTCAAATTCATTTCATCAAAAACAAAAACATAAAGCACCTATATAACCCGTAAAATCAACTCTGTAGCAGAAAACATTCGATCAAATCAAATTTTAGAAACAATAACAAAGACTGATTTTCAAACTTCTTACCAGATTCCTGGAAGCAGAGGACCTGCAAAAAAATGAAAACACAAGTGAAATACATTTAGAAAAAATCGTGCATTTATGTCTTCACATGTTACGTGTGTATACACTGTTTCGGCTTGTATTTTAGCGTCAGTGTGTACCTCAGGCTGAGGGATGAAGCAACGGCTGCAACCGCTCTGTGCATTTCCAAAACAGAGTAATTTAGAGGAGAAAATACCGATAAAAAGCTGAAACGGTTGAAACTAGAGACGATATTAGGGTTTCGCCAATAAGCAAACTGTTGATTTAATCTACACAAAGGCAGCTGCAGATTAGGGTTTAGGGTTTAAGCTTTGCCTTCATGTTGAGCTCTCCCAGCACAAGATTTACTTTTTCAAGAAATGGATTTTTCTATATATATAAGGGTATATTACCTTATAAACCCCCAAACTTATGTTGTACCAATTTCATCCTCATATATATAAGGGTATATTACCTTATAAACCCCCAAACTTATGTTGTAGCAATTTCATCCTCATTAAAAAAATTTTCCCAACTATCATTCCAACCTCCCATCAATTAGAGAGGTCATCCCCACCAACAGATTCTTCCAAAACTTGTTAAGGCGTTGTAAGAACAATCTTACCCTTAACTTTCAATTTTAAAAAAATTATAAATAGAAAAGATGAAAAAAAAATTTTAAAAAAATGTTCTTTGTAATGTCCTACACATCGCCCACCCCAAAACCAAAAAACGCATCACATTGTTAGTGTTGCCACCGACAATCACCACCCGACCAACGTCTCAAACCATTTAAAAAGCAAACCCTTATGGGGAAATAAAAGTGAGTCTTGAACCTTTCACACTATTAACGGAGCATTCTTATTTAGGACGTTTCAATTTTATTGTATCTTTCTACATTTTCCATTCAATAACTATTAAAATAGCATGTACAAAAGTATGAGAAGCAAAATTCGATTTGGGGTTGGTTGTAAGGAGAATTCAAATTTTGATAACAACGAACAAATGCAATGAAAAGAATTGTGATATCTTTTAACTAGGTAGTTATATTGTTTTTGGGAAAAGAAAAGGTCGGCCAACAATTTCAACTCACTACAAGGTTAACTGCCTCGAATTAGGAGTGAGTGAGGAAAATCGCAGCCTGCTACAATGAACCGACCGGACTCGTATTGGGTCGGGTCGATTCGCAAATTATTTTGGGTTGGATCGGGTGAATTTAAAAATTATTATGGTCAGGTCAATTCACTGTTCACATTCTTCCTAATCGACCTAACCTAATGACAATGTGAAACCATATTTTCATTTGAAGCAGCGCACTACAGAGAGTCGGAGACCATTCTTCTTCGATATGTGTGAGTCAGGTCGAGTCGGATCGATTCTGAAATTATTTTGGGTTGGGTCGAGTGAAACAATTTTAAAATTATTATGGGTCAGATTGGTTCACCGTTCACACCCTTTCTAATCGACCTAACCCAACGCACTACAAAGAGTCAGAGACCATTCTTCTTCAATCTGTGCGTTGGCTGCCATCGATCTGAAAAGACGCCCATTATTCTTGCTCATTTAAAGCTCACAAGTTCTTCTCCTTCATCTGTGTGTATTTTTTGATATTAAAAGTTTTAATTCTTTTCTCTTTCATACATTTTGGGCCTTTTTGTTTGTGTTAAATAGATCCTCTCCTTAAAACATATTTTATTGTACCATTTTTATTTTTTGCCCCTTTTCAGGGCTCTTTTCTATCTGCCAGCTTTAAGGTTTTAATTGTTTGTTGGTACATGTTAATGTATATAAATAAGGAGGATATATGGTGCTCTCATATTCTCATCTTGTTTGGTTAGTGCATAAGGACTTATTTCATGTTAGCATTTTTACTANTTGATATTAAAAGTTTTAATTCTTTTCTCTTTCATACATTTTGGGCCTTTTTGTTTGTGTTAAATAGATCCTCTCCTTAAAACATATTTTATTGTACCATTTTTATTTTTTGCCCCTTTTCAGGGCTCTTTTCTATCTGCCAGCTTTAAGGTTTTAATTGTTTGTTGGTACATGTTAATGTATATAAATAAGGAGGATATATGGTGCTCTCATATTCTCATCTTGTTTGGTTAGTGCATAAGGACTTATTTCATGTTAGCATTTTTACTATATTATTCTTCTTTACGACAAACAGGAAAAAAATGATGAATATGGATATGGATGGTGAAATTGAAACTATCGATAAAACTCCTCCAACTACAAATTTAGAAAAAAATGCTACATCACTTCCTCCACTTCCACACTCATGTTTAGGGAAGAGGAAAAATAGGAAATTTTCGGAAGTATGGGAACACTTCACTATTACATGAGATCCAAAATATGAAAATGTTATGTGCACATGAAACTATTGTGGTGTAAGAAGTGTGGGACTAGTATCTTGAGGAATCA
>CAIGRK010135933.1:0-11444 GCA_903798315.1 Fraxinus greggii
GACGCTCGTACCCCTGCAACCCTAAAAATTATTAACATTGTATCCCCGATTCCTACCCATAAATATAGGGTTTTGATTTTTAATAAAATACACACAAGTCTATTGGCTTTTATTCTCTCTTCTCTTTTTCTCTCTTTTCATAACATTATAAATATTGTTTCCTATAATTACTCCTATACACCTTTTGTAATTGAAATATAAACAAGAGCATCTTCATTTCAATAGTCATTTCTTAAAAAAACAGAGGACGGCGACCACAACTTTGGGATAAAGGCCTGATTGAATCGGTTCATCATCTTGAAGAATCAAACACCATTTCCGCAATTCCTTCCATGGGTTTTTTTTTTTTCTCCGTTTTCAGATTTTGGGGATTTCTTCAAAAATCAAGATGATATCAGTGTGTGATCTAATCAAATCGTTGATGAAGATTTTCTACTTGATCCATTACAGCAGTTTACTAGGTAAATTAGTTACAAACTATGTTATTGGAGTGTATCAATTTCTCACATTATTTTTTTCATAGCATGAGAATAAGAACATAATCCACGAGAATAACAACATTAAAATTCTTAACAATTCAAACTTAAATGGCTAATACTAATCCACCAAATCAAATATTATTCTCCTTATCACTAATTTTTAGGTTTTTCATTTATAATATGGTTCTCACTTGTCCGAAACAACTTTTTCTTGATACCAAAACTCATAATTTTACTCGATCCACTTAATGAGCCCGAAAATCTCACTCTATAAGTATTTAATTATTTCGGTCAAGTAAAAGGGAAAATAATAATTTCCATTTACTTCCCCTTATCCCTACAAATTTCAAAATCACTAAAAGAGATTCAAACATTTTAAAATTCGCAATATAAAATTTTTATGAAAATTCAGAATGTTGCACCTTTTGTACTTGCCCTTTGCAGTAGTTCCCTTGGACAAAGCAAACTTAATATAGGCGAATGTCGCTTCAAATATTATCTTCCTTCGTGAAAAACGGTTTTGTCGAAAAAATCTATGATTCTCATATACATAACGCATGTTGGTTTCTAATATGATGAAGTGAATAACAATAGCAACAGTATGTCAATTTTGAAACTTGTGCATCACCATCTCATCGAGTAGATCCTCCCAAATCGTCTTGACATCATGCAAGTATACACTCTTGAGGGCCCGAACTTTCCAAAGCATCTCAAACCAAATTTGATCGAAAATCTCACACGCTTTCCAAATTTTTTGAACCGGATGTGATATCTGTTTGGTTGTTTTACATCTACAAGAAACATTTTATGTAACAATTGTTGTTGTATATGGAATTCATTCACGTCAAAGAAGTGACAAAAGCAGAATGCATGAAAAAAGCTTTCCGCGGCTGTTTCATACGAATGCGTCTTCTTCATGTTTGACTTTTGATCGGTGCTTCAATATCCTCTTTCCACCATTTTGATCCTGGATACACTTCTTCACCTAAGAATTGTTTAGACAACGCCGAGTTTCGATGGACTCTTAGGAAACTAATCATTTCCTCAATGAGGAGTGAATCTTCATTTTTGTCTGTTTAAATTGACATTTTTGAAGATTACTATCAAAACAACCACATCAAAAATTCATGAGATATATGCAATCATGATGCATAAGGAAGATTGCCATCAAAATAACAATTTAGAGGGTGGTACTAATGGCAAAAAAGCTCGCGCGGCGAGGGCTCGGCTCAAAAAAAGCCCGAGCCGGGCCCAACTCGGGCTGAGCCCCATTTTGGAGCGTCAGCCCATACGAACGGCCCATTTAAAAAAAAATTAAAAACAAAACCTGCACAAAGCATGCAGCTAAAATAGCTGCCTGCACAGCTACAGTAGGTAGCTGCCCGCACAATTCAGGCGGCTATTTCTAGCTGAAATTTTCAACAAAATAGTTTTGACATGTTTAACTTTTATTTAATTTATATTACGTATAAATTGTATAAATTTTAAATTCTTTAAATTGTACAAATTTTAAATTCTTTAAGGAAAAAATTTAGATTTGTCATGAAAGGGAAAAAAAAAAAATCGAGCCGGCTCGGCCCGCTAAGGCTCAGACCGAGCCTCATCTTTTGGCCGAGCTCGGCTCGGCTCGGGCTCAAAAAAGCTCAAGCCAAGCCCGAGCTTCGAATTTCGGCTCGTGGCTCGGCTCAATTCATTGACATGGCTAAGGGGGGATGTAAATACATATAAGATGAGAATGGCTACAAGGTTCTGTTGAATTATTTTGTGAGCCTAATTAAGGAAGAGTTGTGTGAGGTCTTGTTTGGATAGATTTAGGAGGGAGATCATTAATTCAATTTCTAGGATTGTTCCATAAATCAAGATAATTTCTTTATTTTGCTTTATTAAAAATTATTCTTTCTTACTACAAATTAAATGTACTTTTAGAATTGAAAAAAAAAAAAGGAGTGTAGTAGAAATGGAACTAGAATCTGGATAGTAGTACCCGGTATAATTTGCACTTCTTTATTAACCTTGGAGCCATGGCCCGGTCATTTTTGCCCATATTCAATAAGAAAGGTAATTTTTTTTTGGGAAGATTTCACCACTAATAGGATTAGTTTTACCAATTTCAAATTTAAAAAATTAAGTTTAAAATTTCAAATTTCAAATATTTTTAAATTTTATTTATAAATTAATTAATTAAATATATATTTTATTAATTAAATATATTAAGGTCACAATTTCGTATAATTTGGTCACAAATTCCATACAATTGATTACATATTATTAATTGGTCACAAATCACAATTTTCATATGTTAAAAATTATTTTACGGCCACAATTCAAAAATTTTATAGGTCACAATTTATTCTTCGATCACAAATCAAAAATTTATACGTCACTAAACACAAATATTATAAGTCACAACTTAGTAGAGAGTCACAAATTGTCAAATTATCGATCACAAACTAATAATTTTTTAGGTCACACATTATTTTTTTATCACATTTTATATTTTTATTGGTCACATATTATTTATTGGTCACAGATTACCAAATTTAATAGACACAATCAATCAAATAATTTCTGACCACAACCAAGACTTGTGACCACCATCGCGCCATTCCCTCCGGCAGCACCACTGCACCCGTCGCCGCCAGAACCACCACCACCACTTTGCGACAGCAACACCACATCTCGAAAAACACAACCACATCGTCGCACAGATCCACCACCTCGACAGACCCGTCACCACCAACATCTCAACACCACCATCACCAAGATCCACCACTACCGCCACCAAAAAAATCACAAGCACAGCAGATCTCGGCCAAACAAAGTCATCAGGATCCACCACTACCACCACCATCACCAAGATCCACCACTATCGCCACTACAATCACGAGCTGCAGGTCCCAGCCAAACAAAGTCATCAGGATCTAACAAAGTTACCATCACCCAAACATCACCATCACAAGCACCACCACCACAATAGCTCCCATCCACCAACGGAAAAAACNGCCAAACAAAGTCATCAGGATCCACCACTACCACCACCATCACCAAGATCCACCACTATCGCCACTACAATCACGAGCTGCAGGTCCCAGCCAAACAAAGTCATCAGGATCTAACAAAGTTACCATCACCCAAACATCACCATCACAAGCACCACCACCACAATAGCTCCCATCCACCAACGGAAAAAACACACCCAAAAATTCACATCAGATATCGGAGCTGCAGGTTTCGGCCACAGCACACAGCAGATCTCGACCACGCGTGTGGCGCGGCAGCATTGGCACATCATAGTGGCCGCACGCAGTAGTACCACTATAGGCACCAACAAAAATGACCACCACTAGATCTAATAAAACCACTCCGTCGTCGTCGCCACCACCAAATCCAACCACGTCACAGAGAGAAGCACGGGAGAGAGAAGAATGTAAACACATACGACACAGAGGTGAACCGCCTGCGATTACTGCGTCGCCGTTGCCAGGCGCTGTCACCAACACCACCCATCCATCACGACCCCGCCCCATCTTCCATGCCGCCCCTTCCACGCCACCAGAGATAAGGAAGAGAGAGAGAATGATGTCGAAATTGGAGAAATTAGGGATTTTAAATCGGGTGGATGGGTGGGTGGGTGTATATAAATTAATTTTTAGTTTTATAATATTATTATTAACATTGAAAGGTGAAAAATTATCTGATTTTTGAAAAGAAATTCTTTAAATCTGAAATTTGAAATTGTATCTTTTAAATTCTGGTTTTGTGTAATTTCTACAATTTTTTTTTAATGTTTTAGTTTGAGCCCGGCTCCAAAATTAAACCGATCTCAGTCAAAGACCAACAAAATTTTCAAATCCAATTAATAAAAATATTTCAACATTTTACACTTTTTTCCAACCGAAATCACAATTGTGATATTGAATTCGAACCACACGACCATACCTCAACCTTCAATTGCTTCGCCGGTTCGTCCCTACAAGAAATCTTCAAGCTCCAATCGGATACTTGATGGTTATCACACCAGTCACCATTGAAAATTTTTGCTGATTTAATATATTCATTGTTTTTCATGCACATTGAGTTAGTCCATCCTCTCACTTTTGTTTAATTTCTCTTTGAAGTGTTTGATGTTTTTCAAAGCAGTGCATTGCGTCATTTATAATTTTTGCTGAAGTCCTACTTTTCAGGTAAGACATGGCTTGCCCTTGCTTAATTATTAACATATTGGAAATGATTGAAGTCTTGTCGACTTATATGATTGCGGCCTTGTTAGCTTATATGATTGCATTGTAGTATTCACCCTTGTCGGGTTATATTGGCTTTTGTTAGTATTTAATTGTAAGATCAATTGCACGGTCACGTGTAGTAATTATGTTGAAAACTTTAACCTTGAAGGGTTGCTCAATTGGTTAGGCATTGAGTTTACTCTCCAATGGTCACCAGTTTGAGTCCTCTCATGACCACTGAGATAAGTATCTGGCTGTAAACTTCAAGGTCTTGTGGGATTAGTCGAGATGCGCGCAAGTTGGCCGAACATCCATGGTTATAAAAAAAAGATGTTTTATTATTATTATTTTTAAACATTGGACATTTGTCATATACCGTGCTTCCTAAATATGAGTCTGAAGCTCAATAAGAAAAAGGAAACGAAATGATATGTCATTAATTTAAAGTCAAGGAGGAGGTATTGACAAGTACTTTAATAGCAACAATGTGAATAAATTGATTGAGAATGAAGAAGTGATTCAACCTACCATGTAAATGAAACAAATGAGAAGGAAGAAAATGATGTTCAATGTAAAATTTTTACTTTGATTGCAAGTTGTTTAAAATATCAAAAACTTTGACTAAAATTGGCTAACTAGGTAATGATGGATACAAAGATTGACATAATTAGCACCGATTTGTTAAAAAGTCATGAATTAAATGAAAAACATTTACATTGTATGACTAGTCAGATTGAATTGGAAACAAACTTCAAATAAAAAAATACAATTGATAAAAGCGTGCAATTGGTGATCGATGTGGAAAGAGAATATCAGAGAGGTGTTAACGAGGATAATAGTTATTGTGAAAAGACTCGCTAAAAAAATCTTGGCATTTCAAGGAGACGATGAAAGGTTTCATGCTGAGAATAATGGATTATTTTTGCAAATGACAGAAATGGTTTGCTGAGTTTGATCAGATCACAATTGCATCAGCATAAAGAAGTTTCTTCAAATTGAAATTGATTAAGGCGTATTTTCAATCAACCATGTCACAAGAAATATTGAAAGGGTTGATTATACTATCAATTGAGAACGAAAGTCAAAACAAGACTATACGAATTTGATTAATTGTTTTGCCTCTAAAACCGCTAGGCAAATAGTATTTAATTGATCGTTTGGAACATTGTCGGTTTTGTTATTTGACTATGCTATAAGTTTTTTATATAATATATTTTGTTTATTATCTTACTATTTAATTATTAGTTAACAAGCTAACAATTGATTTCATTTATGAAGTTTGCCTCAGGCCCCCAAAAATCACTGGGCCGGCATTGGTAAAATTATATGAATATGTCTGATCTCTTCCGTCATTCTGACTCATCTTTGACTTGACGATTTATATTTTTAATATTTTTAATTTTATGATCTGTTTTATTATTTATTAAACTATGATTTAATAATTATTTTTAGGAGAGATGATGGGACATTAACATATGTGTAATTATATTGAATTTTAGCAATTAGGATTATGTTAAAAAGTGAACATCAACCACTTTGTATTAATTTTTGACCGATTTTATATTAAATAAATGAGAATTTTTTTCATATATACCCAATTTTTGATTTTAAACAAATTTTGAAGTGTTTATTATAAAGAGCATATATCGCTGTATCATATTGATATCTAAGCACAATCACATTCTTGACAGAGACATGTGTTTTGTGATATAATATTTATATGATATGTCCTATAATTGCTTTATGATTTTTTCAATATTGATAAATAAATTATTAAACTCATATTTGAATGACATTTTTATTTTGTATGCTAGAAACATTACATATGAATACATCATCGTCGAAAGCACTAATAGAAACGAGGTGTGATTCATCAATAGATCAACAAAATGAGCCAGGTCGTCAATTTAATTTGAAAATATTAACCTTTTTCGTTTTGTTAATTGTTAATTTATATTTTTGTTATCATTTCTTAAATTTTTTTTCATATTTGTAGGATTGATGCCACCAAATAAAAATTGCAATTATATCTTTATAAGACAACTGAATGCATTTGAAGAAGAGTGAATTATAAAATTATCCATATTTCGAAAAGGTTCCATTGAGATCTACGATAAGATCAATCTCATTGAAGTTTTAAACTTAATTTTGTGTGATTGAGATGTATTATATAATGCCAGAATTAGTCGATACTTTTCTTATAGAAGTTTCACTATTAAACTAATATGTTATTTTTTTATAACGTTTTCAGGGAAGTAATTTTCAAGTTACATTGTTTAAGAATACAATCGAAAAGTTCTTTTCCATGCTTGAGAAATGAAAAATACACCGACTTCGAAATGGAAAAATAAGAGCAATCAACCCTTATTCAAAATTTTGGCATTATATATATATTACTTCCAAAGTAGGAGTAATTAATAATCTTGTGAATTTAAACATTTTTTTATAATTAAAACTATCAATTATTGATTTTTTTACATTCTTGCATAAAGAAAGAAAAATTATTTATGTACGTATTTGTATACATCATGAAATTTTTTTTTAAAAGTTTGTTTTGACAACTACTATTTTCACAATTCAACTCTTTCTGAAAATGTGCATCTAGTCATTTGATTACCTTTGTACCCAAATCGAACTCAATCTCATCTGAATTTTTCACAATTCATCCACGACATTTGGTATATCTTTCTTCATTTTGTAGTTTGCTTTCGGATAAACATGCAATTATCACACCATCTTCAGTACGAATATTCAATATCCATTCTTGAATAATCTGTTCTTCGGCGATTTTTATTACCAAACCATATTTACTATCAACTTTTATGTACATTATTTTTTGGTCTTCTATGTATATTCGCATATATTCACTTTATGCGTGGTTAAAAAACAATACACGTACAAGAAATAAAAATATAAAATACTTTTAGATTAATACTTTTTCTTAATTTCGAAAGTAAAAAGTATTTTTATAGGATTTTTCCAGCAGTATAAAAAACAAAAGTTTGGAAAATTCAGCTTCGAACACTATGGACATGTTTGATGTAAATTTTTGAAAATAAATTTTGTAAAAAGTAATACTTTTTGAAAATGTGTAGTTAAAAAATAGAAAAAATTATGGGCCCACATGTAAATTATGTAATTAAAAGAATGTATAAATGATAATGAGTTACAGAAAAATGAGTTTTAAAGAATATGTATCAAATATAGTACATTTCATGTTGGGTCCTACATAGATTCATCTATTTGATCCGTATATCATAAATTTGATCTATTTTTGTTTCTTTTCTCAAAGCTTCGGAAAACATTTGTACAAAAGTGACTAATAAATTGGGTTGCCGGTATTATTTATTGGAAATTGTTTAGTGAGCAAAGATAGCCGTGTTTGAGATTTTTTTAACTGCAAAGGGAAGAGTGAGTGAACATTTGAGGAAGTCTACGTTGTGGATCAAGGCTTCATACGTTTTTTTATAGGTAAGATAGGTCTATTAAAATGGTTAAAATCTCTATTTAATTATCACAAGTAGTCCTCCTATATTCAATTTTATATAAGAACTTGAATTGATGTTCATAAATTTGAAGCAATTCATATCTTAATTAAAAAGAGTATTTTCATTATTAAGGATAAATTGTGCAACAATTATAAAAGATCGAAAACAAATTATTTGAAAAGATCAACTCGCTTCTCAAATATTAAATCATTGACCGGAGTGATTTTCCAAAGTAAAAAGTATAACAAGGTAACTTCGATAAGTAATTAATTTGTTGTGTAGAAATTTGCTTATATATAGCTTGTATTTTGTATCATTTGATCATATATGAAAATACACCATCGAAACCTAATTGCCAACTTGGGAGTTTTGGAGTACCGGTTATGAGCGTTTTTAAAGTATTGGTTTTTAGAATACAACATAATGCTTCCTTCAGGACAAAAATTGAGGAAGAAAAGAAGGAAAAATCTGTAAACAACATCTTAGCAGAAGCCATTGCCAGGTCGAACTTCAGGCCAAAGGGCAAATGGATTCTAGCCAAGGACACGACAGCGCCACCAACTAAAAAGGTTGAGAAGATGGAGGAAAGCAGGAGGGGTGGCCTTGGTGGTCCGTGGCTTATGGAATCTCGCCAAGTACACGGACCTGATTACCGAGCCAAAAATTGAGGAGAAGAATAAGTTCATGAAAGCACCAAGTAGACCTACCAATTCAAATACAAATTAATTATAGAATTAATTAGACTTGAAACCTATGAATTGTCATTACAATTTCATTCAACTTGAATATATTGCTTTAATATATTATTTTCCAACAACTATCTTTCATGTTTGCCTATATTCTAGTTCTATGTAATTCCGTTGATAATGAATATTGGTGCAGATCTTTAATAGAGTTTGATGCTTCCACATGTCAAAATTACACATAATTTATCGATAATTCATCTTATTTGTGAAGATGGACTGCACTTAAATTTCTTCCTTTCGATCAATAGTTAGAGACAAAATCACCACTTTGGAACATGCAAAAATTACCCATATTGTTGACAATCGAAGTGAAAAATGAAAGTTTCTACATTTTCTCAGTATACTAACTTTCGAACTCAAGTAATAACTGGACAACTTGAAAGTAAGGAAAATCGACACAGCAAGTGAGACCGCCAGGGGATGCATAAAATCAACTAAAAATAATTTTTTGTATAAAATTATAATAAGTTAGGCTAATTTGCATCTTCTAAATGCAACTTGGTCCCTAATAAACAAATTCTTCTCATTTGTTTAACTTGTTCTCGAATAGTTTTCTAATGGTGAGTCCATCTATCGAGTCTGTACCACACATAATAAATTGTTCTACTGTTCTTGTTTCTTTTTAAAAAGTTTTTGTATGAACTTAAAGTAATGTTGCTGTGATTATCAATGGCTCGATGCTTTTTTGAGGATTCTCTTTCAATATAAACACTAAACAATGTTGGTTTAACATCAAATGCCCTACTAATTCTTCACATACCAAATCCACTCATCATTCGACACGTTTCAATTAGTTTCTCATGGTGGGCACTGGGTCCTCCCCTCTATACCAACTATTGACACCCACCACAAGTAATAAATTATTCTACTATGCATTCTTTTCAAAAGCTTGGTAAATATTCTAAGGGGATGGTGACTTGACTAAAGTGATGAAAAGAATCATTGAATTTTTCTGAAAAAAAATTCTTATCTGGTTGAACCCAATATTTCACTCCCGTCAAAAGATCTTATCTGCTCGAACCCAATATTCTACTCACGTAAATTGATTTCCACCTCTTTCGTATAACATAAGGAATGGTGAAATTCCACACGTCTCAGATATCCACCGTGGATCAACTTGTTGATTGCCTAACCAAACTACTACCAATGTACGACTCCAACTACTTTGGTCCAAGATTGGTGTTGTTGACAACTACATCTTGATAGAGCATATTAAACAGAAAACACGACTCTACCATCACTTGTTTTTATCTCCTAAAATGTTTTAATTCAGTTGAAATAAGAGTCATTGTATCTTAATGTTCCAAGGTCTTTACAATGATTTATCTCATTTCAATAAATGAAATTGATTTGCCATTTTTCTTTCTCAAACTCTTCTCTACATTAATAATTATAACAATTCTGATGGTGTAGCTATTGAATCCAACTACGAGTATTGTACATATGGTGATTGAAGGTTGTGGTGGTGATGGTGAAGGAGAAGCCGTGCGCTTATTGGATGAAATTGTGAAGGTGGAGATAGTAAAGGCATCGAGTTCGACCAAAGATCGTGGGTTTTTTCAATAATGGTGATAGTGCAAATTTCATGATTGTGGTGGTAGAGATGATGGGGTGATGGTGGTGATGGTGTCCATGTTGATTGGCTATGGTAGTATGTGGGTTTGAAGAAGTGGTCGTAGTGGTGGCGGTTGTTAGCGGTGATGGTGGTGGTGGTGATGACTTAATACAGTTTGTTACAATTATTACATGCATCAATGTTGGTGGCGGTCTTTGTGGCGTTGATGTAGTAACCAACCAAGTGTGTTACAAAAAGGTATATAGAAAGTAAGGAAGTAGGGAAAAAAGAAAAAAGTTTACAAAAAGGAAAACAATATTTTTGTAAAAAATGGGACAGTATTATGGGAAATATTTTGTATTTTTAAGTTATTAATGAATATCACCCTTAAAAAATACAAAAAATTTAAAAGAAATAAGTCCTTCAAGAGTTCAAAGCAAAAAATAAAAAATAAAAATAATGAACGGAGCCAAACTCTCCATTTCATCACTTGCAAATATTTTTGCTGCCATTTTATGCACGATCGAGTAGAGCTAGTTCAACTGCTTAGACTCGAGCTCCAAGTGTTAGAGCACGAATATCCTATGCCAAGATAAATATTTCCCCAGCCTATAAATATTACTCCCTCCGTCCCAATTATATAAGCTGAGTTTCATTTTTCTCTTGTCCCAAATATATAGACTTATATCCTAATATAAAATATTTTGTTGTGTACTTTTACCAATATGCCCCATTGACCCTAAAAATGAATCAACAGATACTGGGTCCACCCTCACCACGTCAAGTACTGTTCCGACGCGTTTTTTACCGGTATGACGATGGTAAGTGGTTCTGGAATGGACGCGGGAGACACTTTCGGCAAGAGACAAAAACGTTCGGACTCCGGTGACTTATACTGAAAGACAATCGCACTACCCACGATTGCTATAATGGAGCGAGACTAAATTTTATAT
>CAIGRK010135958.1:0-15127 GCA_903798315.1 Fraxinus greggii
CCCAGGTTTCGATCCTTCATGGTTCTCAGCAGTCAATGTTAGATTATTCCTTGTTTGTTAAGGGGTCTGGGAACACTTTTGTTGCTCTGCTGGTTTATGTCTATGACATTGTCATCACAGGTCCAAATAGCAACATAATTAACTCTTTGAAGGCATTTTTGAATAGCCATTTCAAACTTATAGATCTTGGAGTGCTAAAGTATTTTCTTGGTCTGGAAATTGCTAGATCTCACAAAGGGATTTTTCTCTCACAAAGAAATTACACATTGCAACTTCTCGAAGATGCTGGCTTTCTTGGCTGCAAACGAGTTTCTTTACCAATGGATCCCAAAGTTCGACTTAGTTCATTCGAAGGGGAATTAATATATAATGCCTCCTTATATATAAGGCTTGTTGGACGCCTCCTATACTTAACTATATCTCGACCAGATATAACATTTGCAGTTCACAAACTCAGTCAGTTTGTCTCTCAACCTCGCCAACCACATCTTGATGCTGTTCATCACCTCTTAAAGTACCTCAAAGCTACTCCAGGTGAAGGATTAATCTTTTCTACTGACTCCTCTATGCAAATTCGAGCATTTGCAGACTCTGATTGGGGAGCTTGTCTCGACTCCAGAAAATCTGTTTCAGGTTTTCATCTAGGGGACTCCTTAATCTCTTGGACGGCTAAAAAGCAACAAACCATATCCAGGTCTTCTGCAGAGGCTTCATACCGCGCAGTGGCTTCCACAGCTAGTGAAATCGTTTGGATTCATCGGTTGCTTCAAGACTTTCAGGTTTCTTCATCAAATCCATCACTAATCTTCTGTGACAATCAAGCTGCCATTCATATAGCAAGTAATCATATCTTCCATGAAAGGACAAAACATATCGAGATAGAATGTCATTTCATTCGTGATAACGTAACTGAGGGCTCCATTAAACTTTTGCCAGTACGTAGCCAACATCAGTTAGCAGATGTATTCACCAAGGCTCTACCGGGTTCTCTTCTATTTCCTTTACTGTCCAAGCTGGCCGTTGCTGATCTGCATCGTCCACCTTGAGGGGGGAGTATTGGAAATTGTAAATATTTTTAATTCAATTTCTGTTTGTTGATTTAGTTAGTTAGTTAGTCAGTTAGCCTTATTTAGACTTCCGTTAATGAGCTGCAATGAGCTGTAAATAAAGCTCCAATTCTATTTATATTGTGGACGGATGATCATTACATCTGAGTAAGAATTTCCACATTTTTCAATCTCTGTGTTCTTTCTCTCCTCATCTCGTTCTTCTTCAATATCTAGCAAAGTTCTATCAAACAAGCACTCAATAACCTAATTTAGCAATTTCTACGCCCAGAAATCCAAAGAAGTATATAGATAAACAGCTACATATGAAAATATACAGTTAAAAAAATTAAGCTAGAATAAAAAGGAAAAAAAAAAAGACCTCAGCAGTTCTGGGAACCTCGTCACAAAATATTTCGCACTTGATGTCACCCAAGTTTGTGTGAAGAGTCACCGACTGCAAAACCAAAAAGAATCAAAAAATAAATAAATAAAAATTAGACACCAGCTCTCTTAACAGAATGCATTGAAACTCTTTGATGAAATGACGACTAAAAAAGGAAGAAAGAAACCCAAAACACTTACCATTTGCACCGAAAATCAAATTCAATTGGAAAACTCAGAACACTCGAGTAGTGAAATCCGGCGAGTTATATATAACGCCAGAATTTTCCAGAGCTTTTTCGCAATCGTTTTCTCCACTTTCCAGAGTCGCGTTTGTATTACCCACGCCTTTTCCGTGTTTGGGTTTGTTCCATATATATAACACGTATACGCACATATAAAATTACTGACACACCCTTGAACTATTTGGCTATTACATATAGACTCTCTACGTTTTAAAATATTATAGAAAGCTCCGAAAATTTATTTTCTACCACAGATTGTCCTTGTCAGTCAAAAACAAATTTACCCATGTTTATTTGTATTTCATTAGAACAATTTATTATTTTTATATCTTAAAAGAACTATCATTGCTGATTGATTAGTTTGGTTGGTTTGCAATTGATGAGGTAGAACACCATTTTTTTTAAAATATTTTTTTAAGTTCGTAACAATTAGTCAATTATGCTTAGTGGTGGGCAACGGGTCGACCCCGGTGGGTTTTGCGCTATTCTAAAATTGAACAACCCGATTCAGTGACAAAAATCGATACAAATTGAACCACATGGTTGATTACTGATAGATTATGGGTCTGTTGCTAATAGATTAGGTTTGAAACACTTATGCTTAGGTGGCAGTCTTTGCTAACGTTGTTGTGAGGTTGAGGTTGACCAAAAACAAAATTCATCTTTCTCCATCAACCTAATCTCAATCCCTAAACCTATACCCATTCATGGAATTAACTTTATGTGCTTTGACAGATAAGCCTCAAAACAGTCGTCGTTGTCGCCGCTCTCATTTTCCCTCCATATTCGTCGACCTCATTTTCCTCAATCTAATTAATTTCATTTCCTTTTAACAAGAACTTTTAAAGAGCTGAAAAAAAAATTAACAAAGATAGTTAATGGAGAGATTTTTGGATGAAAATCGTTAGAGGTCCTTTTAGCGTATATTTATTAAAAGTTTGGCACCTTCGTTGCAAATTTTTTAAAAGTCTGCAGCTTCCAACACAATTAGTCTTTTTAAATTAATAAAAAATTAAATGATTTTTGTCCGCCGTCAAGAGGTCCTTCATAAGTTCGAAAGGTTCGGGGATCAACACTGCTACGAGTCAAAAGTTTGGATAAAATCTGTAAAAATTTGAAAGATTTAAAACTTTAGCTACAATAATTCATATATTTAATTGAAGTTATAATTTGAAAATTTGAAATCATCGAATATTTAGATTCAACATGCGGAATTATACAATTAGAAACAATAAGTCACTTTTTAATTGTTTCTAAATGGTTAGATCAAATAAGTCAATTTATCCTAAATTTGAATGCCACCGTAAAAAATAAAGCAGTAAAGAACACCAAAGATAATTACGGAGAATGGCATTTTGACAGTCAATAATCCACTATAAATCGAAGCAAACTTACAGTACCGTCCAGACCCATCTACACTGTAGAACTTCTTACCTCAATTCCCGCAGTCTCCCTTGATCCTATTGGAGGTGCGCTTCTTCAAAACAGCTCTTGACTCCTGATTTATACCTTAACCCTCTCGGACTACGTGTTCCGACGTTAGATCTCGATTTGGTACCTCATATTACTCCTCCTGAATTTCTGCTTCTGCAACAGCTCTCAATCCATGTGTCGATTTATCTCCGATGGATTAAATGATTTGGTGTTTGATCAAAAAAATCTTGTATGTATTGATCTATGGTTTAATATGGCTAAATCAACAAATCAAAGTTTGGATGCAATTATGGCTCAAATAATATGGTGATTGAATCTTTGAATCAATGAATGTGTTTTGGATCTTCATATGAATGATCTCTATGAAAAATATGATTCAACACGCTTTGGAACGTTGATAGGATATGATACACAAGGGAAAATGTTTGGGATTGAAATAGGGATGAAAATCACATATTTTAAANATGAATGTGTTTTGGATCTTCATATGAATGATCTCTATGAAAAATATGATTCAACACGCTTTGGAACGTTGATAGGATATGATACACAAGGGAAAATGTTTGGGATTGAAATAGGGATGAAAATCACATATTTTAAAGCAAACAAGATTCTGGATGTCGACTCGTCGCTCGAGCAATAGGCCAACGAAACACCTATCGCTCAAGCGTTAGGAAGGTGATAGCGATTCTGCTTCAGCCGCTCGAGCGCCGTTGGGCGACAGACTAGCAAAATTGCGTCCTACTCGATTTCAACTTCCTTAAGTTTGAATCTTGATCTTTTTCTTGAGTTTCTTTGACTTCTTTTTGGACTCTATCGATCATATACTAATTTTACCATAACTTGGACTTTTTTAATCCTAATTTGACTTTGATTACGAAATAATTAAATCCTAATACAATTCAATTTGAACTTGATTTTGAATAAAGAAACTGTCAATTACAAATTTAGAAATTGCCAATTATATAATTTCAACTTAAAATAATTTACTAACACGTCGTGTACCATAGAGACATGATTATCTCATTATTCATAGGGATGATTTCATAACTAAGATGTTTGGTTTTAACAATTTCAAATTTAAGAGATAAAGTTTAAAATTTCAAATTTAAGAGTTTTAATTTTATTTATAAATTAAGTAATTAAACATATATTTTATTAAGTAAATATATTAAGGTCACAATTCCATATAATTTGGTCACAAATTCCACATAATTAGTCACAATCACAATTTTTATATATCATAAATTATCTTACGGTCATAATTCAAAAATTTTATATGTTACAATTTGTTCATCGGTCATAATTCAAAAATTTATACGTTACAATTTATTTATCGGTTACAAATTTATCAATTTAATTAATCGCATATTATATTTCTATCACAAACAGAAATTTTATATGTTACAAATTATTGTAGGGATGTTACAAATTATTTTACAGTCACAGTTCAAAAATTTTATATGTCACAATTTGTTTATCGGTCACAAATAAAAAATTTATACTTTGCAATTTATTTATTGGTCACAAATCACAAATATTATAAATCACAATTTATTAGATAATCATAAATTGTTAAATTATTGGTCACAAATTTTTTTAAAAAAAATTAGGTCATACATTATTTCTTGGTCACAATTTATCCTTTTCATTGATCATGTATTGTTTATTGATCACAGATTAACCAATTTAATGGTCACAATCAACCAAATAAATTGTGACAACAACCAATACTTGTAACGACCACCGCACCACTTCCTCCAGTAGCACCATGGCCACTTTCGCCGTCGAACTAGCACCACCACCTCCTCCCGACAGCAACACAGCCACCTCAAACTAATCAACACATCGCAGAAAAATACCACTACATCGTCACTCCATTCCACCACCATCGCGACAAACCCATCGTTGTCGCCGCCGCCAACAAAACCACATTCACTTTCGAAACACTCCAGTACCCAAAACCCCACTACAGCCCATACCCAGCCTACCTCATTAGCTGACCCAAATTCAACCTTGCGTCTTCGTCTTCCAAACCCTACAGCAACCACCATCGTCGCCACTACAATCCCCATTCGTGAACCTCCACTGACTCCCACTTACAGCCATCATTTTCGCCACCACCACTCCCTTCAAACCTCACCATCGTCTTCTTCATTCCTTGCCATGGCCCTCACCATAATCAACACCATTGAACCGTCACCACCGCCCAAAAATCAACAAAATCGCCGCCCAAAATCAACAAAACCACCGCCCAACCACCAACAAAACAGTCGCCACAACCACCTCACCATCACAACCACCAACACCGCCACCACCACTGCCTCACCACCACAACTAGAATGCCGAGGTTGTGTGCAGTTGCGCGCAAATCAGATTCAGAAATCAAAAATCTGAACCCGTCTTCTTCGTCTTCCTCTTTCCCACAAAATGTTTCTGCTTGACCTTGCCTTCCTCCTGCTCCGATGGTTGCACCACGACCGAAGACTCGATGGTAGAAAACTAAAGCAGATCTAGGAACGGCACCAATGCCTCTCATGGCGCCATGTGTTGCTGCGCGTCAACTTTGACCGGTTAGAGGTGTCGTGAGCCTAACATCGACGGTGCTCCGGTGGTAAGAGAGAGAGAGAGAGGGAAAAGAAGAGGGATAAAATTAGGGTTTTAGGTTTGGGTAATTATGATTTAGAGAGCAAAGATAAATGAAATAGATGAATTAATATCTGATTTTTGTATAAATAAAGTTTATATCTGAAATTTGAAATTGAAACTTTAAAATTCTGATTTTTTGAAATTTCCTCTTATACATATTTATGCATTCGTTCATAATATTGAGCCATGAGTTCCAGAAGCGCAGTCTTCCAGGCTTCCAAGCCACTTGCCGGCTAAAAACAACTAAATTATCATTTGTCAACCACAATAATTCCTTGGTAACCAATATTTGAAAGGGTTTTTTTTCTCATACTCATTTTCAATTACACATTCTCACAATAAAATTTTCTTCACGTAAATCCAAACTTTTTTTCTATTTTTTAACCATACATCCTCCAAAAATTTACTATTCAAAAACTCATTTTTCTAGAAAAATGGCCGTCAGACGAGGCCTAAATCATTTGTATGTGGACAAACAATAATTCCAAAACTTTAATTGGTCGATGGAGAAATTTTAGTGACCTGTGAGCTCAATATAGGTCGAACCCAAAATGCACTACAAGGATCCTCAGTTTTGCTAAAAATCATAATTGTAATAGATTTTGATAAAAAGTGAAAAAACTATAACTGTAATTAAAAAATTAATAAAAATTGTTGAACCCCTTCAATGTGCGGTAAACATTATTTGACTTCGACTCAAAATTTTATTAATTCTTTTTAGCTAAACTAAAACAGAAGCTTATTAGCTATATGCTACACTTACTGATTGGCGCTCAAAATGCCATGTTGTAAAAAAAAATTTTTGCCGAGTATCCGCTAACATTTAGCAGTAAATGAGAGGAGAGGTGAGAAACTAGAGTTTGCGCGTGCTTCTGATAAAGAAAAAGGTGGCACATTCTCAATTCACATAACTGCATTTTATTATTTATATTTTACGTCTTGATACAGTCAAATTACACATCAAGAATCAATCCATCAATGCATATTTATATGGTACTGCTAAAAAAGCATTTATTGCTCGAGTTTCTTTTTACAAATTTTCTTTATTATGCAAGTGTTTTTCTATAGCCAAATAACTCTAAAACATGTTTTGGATAAATGACAGAACTTAGTACCATGTTAGTTTAATTAGAGCCGAATTCCCGATTCCACCGTTCAAGCTCTTTCCATTTGCTCTTTTGTAGGCTGGGTCTGATAACAGTCATTGCCTTCTGAAAATCTCCATATCTTAAACGTCTTACCTGCACATAGCGAAGGAACTTACCGGCTTTAGAGAATCAGCTGATAAATGGGAAATAAAATGGTTGAGTTGCACAATGCTCGTGCGTGCGTGCGTGAGAGAGAGAGAGAGAGGACTATGGGCAAAATTTCCAATGCTGTAAAATCAAAGCTCGCTCCTATAACTTTGAAACAATTAAGCCTCCATTGATAAAAATCAGGTTTTTAGTAGATTTTGATAAAAAGATAACGAAATGCGTGGGACCCATAAAATTTACGAGAAAAAAAATGAGTTTTTAGAAATGGGGCCAAACATGGGGTAAAATTGAGCTATTCAACCTTAAAGAGAGGAATATTATATCTGGAAAACCTGATTTGCCTTGACTGTAAGAATGTTTGTGCCAAGTTCTCTGATAGGAATCATTGCAGCTTCTTCACATAATGCCTGTAGATCACTTCCAGAATACCCTACAAAAACAACCTCATGTTGAGTTTCAAATTAGATGAAAGTACTGTTAGAGGAGGTTGAAGGCAATTTGGGAAAAATTTACCCTCAAAAGATCCCTATACAGTCAATAAACCAAATTTTATAGAACGCTCATTATAAGATGGAAGTGTAGTCACGCTAAAACGAGTATGGTAAGAAATGACAATATAAAAAGACTGGAGGTGATACCGATAAAGAACAACTTAAGGGAAGAATGACTTCAGTGGTTAGAACGTTTCTTGCAGAGACTAAAAGAGGCTTTTGTTCGTAAGAGTGAAGCCATCTCAGTCTAACATGTTAAGAGGGGTAGAACAAAACTAGCATGCACGAAGGGTCAAATTTCTCAGATCTTCTAATAGACATTGCAATGAACCTAAAGGACTGCTGGAAAAGGATTCATGTAGCTGGCTCCAAATTTATTGAGAACAAGGCCTTAATTTGTTGTTGCGCTAAAGGCCAAATTCTATTGTATTTCCTGGAGCACAAAATATTCAATAGCGAGCACTGGACAACTAAATTCAAGGTGTGAAGTCACAAGCCAAAACTATTGACAGTGATCTCTTTGTAATTAATCTGATCTCATATTCTCTCCAAATCTTCTTTCTTTTTCCTTCATTACTAAGACAGTGATCACTCTGTTCCAAAAGTCTTGATGTTGAAACTTATCTTACCTTCCGTTTCTCGCACAAGTTTCTCTAATTCTCGATCTGAAACCAAAGAAAGGAAACTATGTCAACTAGTAGAATAGTTTCTCTTGCAGCTGCAGTAAAGTAGTAAAATGATATCTACATCGCTTAGAAACATGTTCTCACCTGGCAAAGAAAATGAACCCTTGAGTTTGTTTTTGAAAAGAAGTCTCCTGGCATTTGCATCAGGCAAAGGGATGTATATTCTCTTCACCTGTTTCAAGATTAGAACAAAAATAAATAAGGAAATTCCACTTCATATCGCATCGCCTGTAAATTATAATTGATATTTTTCAAATATGAGTAACTCTTCATGTTAGCTAAAACACTTCCTCTTCCCATGACCCGGAAACAAAGAATACTGAATATGCAGGGTCTCAACAATAACTAAAGTGGTAATATCAGGAAGAAAATCATGTCTAGAGACTTGGCCAATTGGGAAAGTCAATGATTCGTCATGGCGCTCAAATCATATAATTTAAATTTCTTTCATAAGGCCAAAAATTAGGTTGCTCCGAAGGTCAAGTGCAAATGTCGCTGCCAATATAAGACCATCCCTCAATTTACATGAGACCAGACAGTAGGCAAAATCCTCGTCCTTTCCGAAAACCTGGTCTTAGCAATTTTTCAAATTGAAAATCCATAAAAACCAAATTAAAAGCACATTGTATGGAACCCATAACTTTCCTTAGTTTTTAACCACACATTCTCCAAAAAAAATTCATAATTCAAAAATCTCTCCCAAACAAACATTAAATTGCTGTCATAGAAAATTATATTCCCTAGAGGCTATGTTGACACAAGATTCATGCATCAAGATACTGACCAGTCTTCTAACGACTGCATCATCCAATTCTTGTGGTTTATTGGTTGCACCTACAATAATTCAAGTACCGGTGTCAAAACAACAACAGTAAAAAGCCTGTCCGCCAAAGGACAAATAAAAATAATGTGTGACTATCATCAGAACTTAATGTCACAAGGGCAAGCATGTGAAGCTTACCAATGACAGTGACTAGATCATCAGAACTTGATGTCACTCCATCAAACTGAACTAGAAACTCTGACTTCAACCTTCTACTAGCTTCATTTTCATTAGTTGTCCTTGTTGACATGATACTATCTATCTGTTCCCACAAAGATTAGAAAAACGTTGTTAAGCATAGCAGTCAATGGTTGTCAAAACAATTTTTTATTCTCAGAATGATCCAAGGTGTAACTTCTTAGGGTTCGGGAACAAAAAACAGCTGCCAATATTAATTTTTTAACCATTAATCACAGCTTTACTACACAAGCCAGAAAAGAAAATTCGACCAAAACCAAAAGAAAAGGGGAGCAAAGAGAAAAAGAAAATAAGTTCCAAATACTGTACAATCAGGTGACAAGGTGAATAATAAAATCACAGAACATAAAACATGAAATGTAATAAATTACAAAAAATAACATCCAGTATATTCTCACAAAAGAATTAGTATCTGACTTGACAATCACAGGGAAATAATATAGGAACCAGGTTAGGAAGGCCAAGAAAAGACACCTCTGTCACAGGAATCAAAGATCTAATGAAAAGCTACCTGTTTAACATGCACACAAATCCATATAAAATGATCACGCCATCAGAACGATAAAATACATTCAGGAAACATACTTGGTCAGTAATAGAATGATCACATAAATCAAAATAGGTTTCTGGACATCTTCAGTATGGTGCCTAAAACATTCCAATTTTTTTCCAGAAGTGCATCCTACTATCAGTAGATTACAGTAAATTAGAAGACATTCTGCACATGGTTCCTAAATCTATAGCTTAGAGAAAATTAGTGACCCACTTTTAATTGCCATTAAGTTCTCAATTTGAAGAAAAAGATTGTGATATTATCTGTTTAAGTACACTTATCTGAACGTAGGTATAATCAAACATATATGAGAGATGAATCTCACCACTAATTAGACTAATAAAGCAATTAACTTCGATATAAATTGCTGGTCATTGCGCTGGCCGAAGAAGCAAGTAGAGCAATAATTTGAATTGGAGATGTTTAGCGCTCCAGTTAAGTAAAATTATAAATTGTCCAGAGAATTCAACTCTCTCTCTCCCTCCCTCCCTCCCTCCCTCTCTCTCTTTGTGGTTACGTGGGTGGGCTATAGCCTACAATCTCAGGATAATTATATAATACATCAAGAGAGAGATGGATAAGAAAGATAGAAAAAATGTCTCATAAACTAATAATAGATCAACTTCAAGGCAGTAAAGTACCTCATCAATGAAAATAACAGAAGGCTGCCGGGAAATGGCAACCATGAAAAGAGTTCGAACAAGCTTTTCACCCTCACCCACCTGATATTTTATGTAAATAATAAGAACTTCAACTGTAAAGAGTTAACACAACACACACACACAGAGACAGCTCTTACCCATTTTGATGTTAGGGAAGAAGAAGAAACGTTAAAAAAGGTTGCATCTGACTCTGAAGCAACTGCTTTGGCAAGCATTGTCTTACCAGTGCCAGGTGGTCCAAAGAGAAGCAAACCTGTAAAACAAACACTACTCGTTTCACTTTTAAACATTATTTCTAGTATATTTTACAAATCCTAATTTGAAGTTCTTTTGCTATATATTACCTCTGGCTGGCTTCCGAAGACCAGTAAAAAGGTCTCGTCTTTTAGTTGGTAGAATAACCATTTCTAACAAAGCTTGTTTTGCATTCTCAAGGCCAGCTGCAGAGATATTTAATGTGTAAAATAACAAGTAAAACAAAAAAAAAAGAAAAAAAACCAGAATTAGGGGAGGAAGATATGCCATAACTTCTTACCAATGTCTTCCCATTTAACTGACGGGCTCCGGTCCACTATAACAGAATTTATCATTTCAACCAATTTTGCGTCATAGCCACTGCCAGATTTCTGCATGGGTTTTGAACTCATAGCAGTATTAGCTAGACTCCTTGATGCAGGACTCTCTCTTCTCTGGCCAGAAGACTTTTGTACTGCCCCTTTTCTAGCCAGAGAAGTTGTAGATGAGATTGCCGTAGTGCGAGCCTTAGGTGAGGTGCTCTGAAGAAAAAATGTTAACAGGAATAAAGTTCTAAACTAAAAAAAAAGTCGATAATTATATATTCTGGGAAAACATTTTGAGGAAAGTGTTAGAAAATCAGTTCTTCCTAGTCCTCCAACCCAATCTGAAGATTGCTTTGCTCAATTAAAAAAAAGGAAAGAAAAGGCTTCCTATCGTCCTAATTTATCAACTAGATTGCAATAAATCATTATAGTCAAAATTAAAGTACAGTTTGTATCTTATTATTAACTAAAACTACATAAAGCATCAGAATAAAGTATGACTTGAAAAGAGAAGGCAATTCCATAAAAAAGACGGGGGTAGATAATTGCTTCGACCTTATTTTATATCTACAACAGATAAAGACACAAACCAAAGAGACAAACTTACACTTCAGTCAGAGGAATCCATACCTTGATTCCGAATGTGCCACCTAAATTACAGTAAAAGACGGAGAAGAAGACAAAAGCAAAATATAAGTATTCCCTCTTGGCCATCCTTAATTAGATATTAAAAGGAACTTCTGAGAGAAGTTCAAAAAATTGAGAACAGAAACCTGATCGCATTCGCCTGCTTAAAGTTTGTAATCTCTCTGCTACTTGGCCTTGCCATTTTGATATCTTCTGGCGATATGATTTCACCTTATCCAGTTCACTGTTGGGGATAGAAGTTGAAAGCAAACAAGCAACAAAGTTAATTTATGCTCTTCTTAATTAACCAGATAATCAGAAAACTGAAAGAAGTATGCATGGCCAATGCAGATATAATTTCATTTCATTTATTCAAACATGTACAAAAAAGATCAAGTTATATAATACTTATCTGCAAAATGGATTCTATTTGCAGAAAAAATGTTGTTTTACAGTTTTATGTTGACTATGCAGTGTTCAGTTCAAAGTGAACTTTCACGGCCAAGATTCATAGGATCACAATCCCAATTCATATAGTAATAATGAGCCCATTTGGGATACTGGGAATAGATAATGATCAGAGTAAATGCAATCTGACGAAGATACTATTAATTTGGACCCATTCTGCAGAAAATTCAACTAATTTCATGCATATATTATTTCATGGATTAGAACTAAGCGATATTCTAGAGTGCACATGATTCATGTGATAAAACAATAATGTTCTCTATCTGAACTACAGTATTCTTTACCAAAAATAGTAAGTAATTACCTGAATTACTTCAAAGTTTAAGAGGAAAGCGGAAAAAGATATATTTTAGAGCTAGCATTAACCGTAAGCTACTAAAGCCCTTGGGATAAATTTTTTAATATTGATGAATTAATTCAGTTCAACGGTACATTATGGAAACTCATTAAAAAGCAAATCGCATTCGAGAGAAAATGGTTAATCTCTATTACTAGACCTGCTAAAACACCCTGAACCATTGTGTACTTCATACCGGTGTCAACTGAGGGATATGTTTTTAGATCTTGCGTTAACCCAACCCCCCTCCCCCCTCTTTTGTTTATTGTAATGCACAAATATAAGCACAGCATATAGATATGTATGGGTTGTTTACCCCATTAAAGCGTTCCTAATTTGGGTTCATGCTGTGAGACAGTTCAATCCATATCTTGGGTGGCATTAATCATTGAGAAGACCTCAATACTATGAGAAGACAGGGAAGGAGATACCTTGGGTGTACCAGTTATTTTGCCTGTTGCACAGTTAGGATAAAGTAGAGGGGTTACTCCTGTAAATTCAAAACTATGTCTTTCTCCACAACTTCTTTCTATCTAACTCCACAACTTCTTTCTATCTAAACAAAGAATGCCATATAAAAGGGGGAAACTTGCACCAGTTTTTCTCTATATACATAGGCAGTAGAACCAATATCCTTTGGCAGAAGAATCCATGCTTTTGTGATTCATTTCTGTTTGATTAGCACTCCCTTTCGGGTATATCTATAATGTAGTTTCTTTGCCTATGGTCAGCGGATAATATCATGAACTAATAAAGTGGCCATAAAGGCCATAAAAAGGCCAAGCAGAGGAAATGCAATCAGTGCAGCAGACAGGGTGATTTATATAACAATAGTTCCCTTCTGGGTATTATCATAATAAGACAAATATTGAATTTTTATGGGTCAGCAGATGGAAAACAATCAATTCAGCAGACGATGATATCATGAACTAAAGTGTCCGTAAAAGGGCTGAAACCATAATAACGCTCCCTTTCAGGTATTTCTACAATATAACAAATATTGGCTTTTGAAGTTCTTTGCCTCTTTTCAGTTGATGGAATGCAACCAGTGCAGTGGATAGGGTGATATCACGAAACAACGAAGTGTCATAAAAGGGCCGGACCATAACAAATGGGAAGTTATACAACTCAACTACAACGTAATGGCACCCTTTTGGGTATTTCTATGATATAACAAATATTGAGTTTCGAAGTTCTTCGCCTCAGGTGAGCCATTGAATGCGGCCAGTGCAGTGGATAGGGTGATATCCAAACTCAAATGGTAAGATAATCAACTCAACCAACATAATA
Organism: Fraxinus greggii; assembly: GCA_903798315.1. NCBI lineage: Eukaryota > Viridiplantae > Streptophyta > Magnoliopsida > Lamiales > Oleaceae > Fraxinus > Fraxinus greggii. The sequence continues at coordinate 13,710 of CAIGRK010135958.1, forward strand.
ACTCTGATATAGTATAGGATTTATACGTACTTGAATATTGCCTAGTTGTCTTTCTATATTTTGTTCTTCGATCTCTACAGCTCTCAACATCTATCATGAACTAATGATATTGGAACTGAAGAAAAGCATACCTAGAAGTGATATAGGAAGGCACAGGAGTGGAAATGGCTTCGGTGAGTATCCTTTGAGCGTTCTGATAATGAGAAACGGCGTCATCTGCTAAACCCCGCTCCTCCGCCAGTACGGCCTTGGCGATCTCCTCTTGAGCCAAATCAAAGTAACCTTTTAGCTTGAAGGTTACGCGCTCGTTTCCAGTTGCGACCCCATCGCCGCCGTTCATCGCTTGATCAGTAGCGGTGCTAGGATTTTGCTGAGACGCCGATGATGAATCAGAGGACAGAATTGAACCCAGGTTTTCGATTATTTCTTTAAGAAAACTCATTTCTGAGAATCAATTGAATCATCACATCTATTGAATTTTCTTTACTAGAAAAATCAAAATAGAAAATTTGGGAGAGAATTTTGCATTTCATATTTTCACGTGTTTTGACTCTTTTTTTGTGGTGGTGTAAAGGATCGGACCGCGCGGTGCGATTTAGGTTGTATTCACCCATCGAATTGACGAGTTTTTGGTCCTTTTTCTTTTTCAATTTTTTTCTAATTTTATCCTCGTTAAAACAATTATTTTCCGTGAAACGTCTCCATCTTCAATTTTTTTTCACATTTTCATCCATATTTACATATTTCGTTACGGAAATCATCATTTCTACCCAATTTCTCAATAAAAAACTATGGAATGGCGAATTTACCTTCATCGTTAAACAAAATAAAAAATAAAAATTAAAGAACTAATTATAATCGTACCCAAAATTTTAAAAAAAGTACAAAATCTTTTCTCTCTCCTTCCTCTCTTCCACCGCCACCATCGGAAACAAACCGATTTATTCAGTTACAAATCATATTATTCTCAACACACATAAAACCAAGTATTTCATAACAAAGGCGCTGAAAATAGCTCGAAAATCGATTTCTGGTAACCCGGATGATTTAGGTCTTTACAGATTTTCAAAACGGAGGGATTGCGATGGGGAAACAAAGTGATAAGAGTGAGTAGGGATACAAAGCGAGCAAAGGATCGGATATAACAGAAGGAATGGCCTAGGGTTTCGTCAAGCGGTTCAGTAGCTGAGAACTCTGCCCTCATCACATCCGCCGGTTCATTTTCCACCCTTCACCCAAAAACACAAAAGAATGAAAAAAATAAAATAAATAAATCTCATATATGTATATAGAATATGTGCTTGGGAGAGAAATGAAAAAGGTCAGTTTTGCAACTGCTAAGATTCGTAGAGAAAAAAAACTACCGTATAGAAGAAGAAGAGGGTGGGGGGAAGCTTAGGGCCTGTTCTTTTTGTCGT
>CAIGRK010136026.1:0-11453 GCA_903798315.1 Fraxinus greggii
ATTAAATGGCATAGACCCCTAAAACATTTTGTAACAAAATCTTTCCAAAATAGATCTAAGAACGTCCATGCTTAACTGCATATCTTCTTGTTTCTCACCAGTATGGTCTCATACATGATCACCGAATTGTTTCATCTTTTACTAAAACAGAAAAGAGGGAGAGAAGATAAACTATGAACTCTTACCATAAGTGTTTTAACCCTTTCAGGATTTCTAAAGGATTCACCAGACTGATTTTGGTTAGCTTCTTACACAGAGTCAGAAACAAATTGTCGAGTCTGAGTTTTTATCATCTAAGTGAAGGGTTACAACAGCAATACAAAAACTTCAATCACAAATTGTCACGGGCTACCTGAATATCAACAGATGATTACGTACAGAGGAGGAGAACTGCATCTAATCCTTTAGGAGGCAGATCATATCACTGTCTGCACCCTACAAATCCTCTTAGTTTGTCTTTCCTAGTCATCCATCAATTTACATTGCTAGATAAGTTGATGATATATCTCAGTACTTTCTCTTCCATAAGCCAATCTAAATTGCACTAGGATGGATGATAATAAGGAGGAATAACAATAATACAACCAATTCAAAATGTCACAAGGCAAATATCAAAATACCAAGGCCTTTTCAAATTTCATGTTGTGTCGTAAAAATTGCAGAAAATCCTAGAATGACAAAGCCAATTTCTCGAGAATTTTGATTGTACAACCCTACTCCCAAAAATTTTAGCAGTTTAGATTGTGAACAATATTAGCAGTATACTTGCAATTAAACATACATAGCAAAATGTCAGATCATTATTTAGACATGAAGCTATATTTGTCCACAGAACTGAATTAAGCATACGTACAAAGGAATCTTTTGGTCAACTTAAATGACTACAGGCCCACAACCAACCTGTAGATTACTTCTATGGCACAAACATGAAAATGCTGGACTAACCACAGTTACATGAACGAAATTAGTTAGTTAGTCCACAAAAGAGGTTATTATTGACTTAATCATAGAAACAAGAAATCGAACAATTTAGCATCTTGAGTTCACTATGACTAAAGGGCCTAAAGGAAGGAGAGTTTATCATGTAATCATGTGTTTTCCTTTCTGTTTAGCATTCCTCTCTTATTAATGTGTATGTTTGTAGTCTGAAGTTTAAACATTACAAGACAATTACAAAATGTCTGACATGAGACAAAATTATACCTGTAGAATTCTTTAATTACCAACATGGACTTGTCATGCAGGCGCTCTTCTGGCAACACCTTTTCTGAAGAAATATTTAGCATCGAATTTATTGGACCAACCCGTGTAGGTGGAGATGCAAGAAATCTATCAAAGTTGCTATCTATATTTCTATTATCTCTGTTCTCGTAGGTTACATTCCGCTCTTGTTGATGTGATTGGTCGTAAATGGTCGGACTAGCAAACCCGGCAGGTATGTGTTTGGGCATGAGATCTTCTCTATGACCATAAGTTGTCCGTTCCAGCATAGAACTGAATCCATTTAGACCAGATCCCATCCTCCGTGCATCTCCTGGACTTGGCATCTCAGCCAAATGAACGCTAGGTGTTGTCAGCTGCCCTCTAAAAGCCATTCCCCTAGCAAGGCCACCTTGTGGCCCAAGGGTTATGGAATCATCTCCAAGAGGCCTTTGAGGCAAAGGCACAGATGTGGTCCTGTTCTCAAAGGAATGTCTCTCCCCCAACCGCGCATCTTGCGAACCATAACCACGTATCCGTGGCGCAACAGCACGGAAACCACCCATCTGGGAACTTGAAGAAAACATATTAGAACCTCTGGGAGCAAAATCCATAGATGGTCCAATTCTAACAGAAGTCCCAATACTCGGAACACGAGCTAGCCTGCTAGCTTGCGTCTGTCGTTCCTGTGCGGCATCCCTATGCACCTCCTCAATCTTTTTTGGGCCATCAACTTTTCTCCTCTGCTGCCACTTATTCTTTCTCAGATCAATTGCATCTTTCAGCATGAATCTTACCCTGGAAGACAGTTTCATGTTATTTGACAACTGCCCCATAACGTCAAAATAAGCATCCATGTGCTCCTTCGCTTTGGAATGATCTATTATCTCACCTATTGTACTCATCAATTTGCATAAGGCTTCAATATCTTCTTCGTTGGGATTCTGATACTGACCCAACAACTTCTTTATGCACTCATGCATTATTCTCTCCGTCAGCATTCTCTTCTTGTATAGTTCCCCAATTAATCTTATATTACCCAACATGCGTCTTCGTGCCTTGAGTCTCTTATCCTCCCTTTCTGCTTCTGACTGTTTAGCTTCGCCTTCCTCATCAGCTTTATTTGCCTCTTCTTCTTCTCTTTCTCCTCTCTCAAATTCTAGCTGACACTTGTTCAGGAGTATTATCTTGAAAGTGATTCTTTCATTTTCAATGCTCAAATCTGGCAACTCATCAGCAAGGTGAAAGCAGAAGTTAGCATACATCTCACAGAAGGTGGGTTCTGTCAGAGCTTTATCAAATATCTGTGAGATCACCCCAGTGAGCGTAATAACATTGTCAATGTTGACCTGCTTAACTTGTTCAAACAGTTTTTCAAAATTTTGGGGAGTAAGCTTGTTTAGGATAGCTTTCAACTGCCTCTGCTTGGCTTCTTCCTCATCCGACACTTTACCTACTTCATATTTCTTCTCGGCTTTGTGCATCAACTGTAATGGTGTCTGAGGAGAAGGCATTAAACCCCTCTGAAAAGCAGTTCCACGCTGCCACCTATCAGAATCAGAGTTATTTCTTTGCAAGCCTCCCTGCATACCTGGGGACTGTGTAGGCCCAGAAATGATGCCCCCAGCGTACTGACCAGGTGTCTGCACGCGTGGTGTCCTAAGAACACCGTAATTACCACCTTGACCAGGTCGAAAACCTATTACATTACCTAAATAACCAATATCCATCTGCATATCCCCTCGCACTGACATAAGAGGCTCTGGTAATTTATTCCTTTTGTCATCACCTCCCATGCCATTTCCACGACGGTCTAATCTAGATCCCACAATTGACCTTTCAATATTTCGTCCAGGACTAGGGTATGACTCATGTAAAACACCGACACCAGAAACCAGCAACGCTTCATCTATGTGAGAGGTGACTTCAAAACCCTCAGGAAGATCGGTGCATTGTGCTGCAAACTTGCGGAGGAAATCACGGGAATATTTTTTAGTAGTCAATCCATTGTCATCTGCACCATTAATCTTATTTTCATTCTTTGGAGTTTCTAACTTCGGAGTGGAGATGTCGACAGCATCTTCCCAATCATCTGGCTCCGCTTTACTCTGAGAAGGTTTCACATTTGACATCACATTACTCTGGGCCACATCCGTAAATGTCTGCTTTGAGTTCTTCCTTGCAGTGTTTTCTGTGCATTCTGCAGAGGTTACATTTTCTTTCTTTTCCTCAGGACCCTTGTACGCCATATAAAGATCAGAACTTGTACCAGCAGCTTCAGCTTTTCGATATAAATCTTTTTTTTTCTTTTTTGACCTCGTCACACTTTTAGCCACAGGCTCTGACAAGGCTTTCTCCTGAAAACCTGATGGTGAAGGAAGCAAGCAGCTAATATTATTTTCAGTATCTTCATTTTCAAGTTTTAGAACAGCCACAGAAGGAGATGGAATTGCAATGGGGGCAAACTCTTCGCATGGTGTAGCAGAGTTCGTAACAGTGGTTTCTTTAGGATCTATGACATCCGGCACACTAAAAGAAGCATCTAAAGTACAGGTTCTATCATAATGAGGAGATACACCAATCACTGAAATGGAACTTCCAGCATTTGCACCATCTGGTACCAAAGCAGGTGTAACTAAATCGTCTGCCACTCTAGCGTCATGAAAGCAACAACCTGAAGATTCTTCCATCTTTTTCTCTGCAGTTTCTACTGAACAACCTCCACAACTGGTGGATGTTATCTCCAGAGAAGAGCTCTCTTTATTATTCCCAATGATTATGGTAGGTTTTATGTAAAGAGACTTTAAAGATGTCTCCAAACTAAGCTTATCAGGTTTAGAACTATCAGAATTTTTTACTTCCACTTGTTCCTTTATCCCCACTTTCTCAGGACTTGACTGCCTGCTCTTTGTAGATTCTATACCCAATACTTCAGACGATTCACTAGTATTGCCTTCCATAAACTCTGATGCAGCTGCAGTAGTTATCGATGTTGACTCTTTTGCAGCTTGCAATGGCATGCTATCTCCCAATGAAGTGACTTTAGCTTCCACAGGTTCAGATTTTTGCAGTTGAGAAGGCAAACTTGAAACAGAGGAAGATTGCTTACCAACCTGCAAATAATAATGCAAAACTAAGCTTATAAATCATGTTAAACTTTCTGATGGAGGAATCTATACTAATTGGATCAATAAACAAGCAAAAAAATACTTCATCCAGCTGAGCTTTGTTGCCAGTTTTTTTCTGTTTATCCTTAATGGATTCAAGCCCAGCAACTGCTTCCTTTTCAGCTTCTTCAGCAGAGTTGGTTGATGATGATGCTGAAATATCAATGGTGCCCGAAACAGAAGACGAAGTACTGAGCAATGCACTCTCCACATTGAAGGAACCTGACACTGCAGAAGGTTCTTCACTTGCCATGGGAACTGCAGTAGATGATGTTCCTAAACTAGGCTTTGATTGCTGCAAAGAGATTGAAGATGAAGGCTCAGCTCCCTTCTGTGGACCAACTGAATGTTCTTCATGTGGCCTTGAAGGTTTCAAATATTCTCCCTTTCCAACAGAAAGCAAGCTTGCAGATGGCGATGGGTCTTTCTCACCATGAGACCTGCCAGGTGGTTTCACTGTCACCTGCTGGAAATAAACAGGCAAAGAGGTTAGGTTATTACATAATCAACATTCTAACGCCCCTAACCCAATAATTGTACAATTCCATGGCAAAGGCATGAGTTGCATCTAATAACATCAGATAAGCACAAGAAGCACTCACTGACCTTAACCTGGTTATAGAACCTTGGTGGCTGAGAAGGAGCTTGGGCACTGTTCATAGGAACAGAGTTCGGAGCATGAAAAAAGACAGAACTGGAATTATAAGAATTAGGGTAATAGTTCATTGGATGATTATGAGAAAATGATGAAATGGGTTGTGATTGAGGTGGCACATTAGGATTTGACCTTGGAACAGGTGATCCATCAAGTCTCAATTCTTCATGAGTCTCTGGATGAGTAATCTTTACAATTCTACGAGGACCAACATATTTTCCTGCCTGCTGCGGAGGAAATTGTTGGGCCATATTAATTCCCATGTTACCTAACTGAGAAGGAAGCTGAGGCCCCATTGCTGATGAAAAGTTCAAGCTCTGTCCCTGATGCATCATTCCTTGAGACTGCATAGGGTGTGGTGGTAGACCTGAAACAAACATTGGCTGCTGCACTGGTGAATGTCCCAAAGATATAGCCATAGGTACTGACATTGGCATTGATGTGCCTGTCATGGCCTGAGTCTGAATTTGGGGATTGGGGCCGCCAAATTGAACTGGAACATGTGGCTGATGAAACTGTATTTGCATGGACATCCCAGGCGCAGAATGTACAGAAGGCCTCTGAGCTAGGTTCAAAGGTGGTGTAGATGAAACTTGAGCATCCCCCTTCGATTTGGACACTGAGTGAGCTTCCCCAGCATTAGGTAGGNGAAACAAACATTGGCTGCTGCACTGGTGAATGTCCCAAAGATATAGCCATAGGTACTGACATTGGCATTGATGTGCCTGTCATGGCCTGAGTCTGAATTTGGGGATTGGGGCCGCCAAATTGAACTGGAACATGTGGCTGATGAAACTGTATTTGCATGGACATCCCAGGCGCAGAATGTACAGAAGGCCTCTGAGCTAGGTTCAAAGGTGGTGTAGATGAAACTTGAGCATCCCTCTTCGATTTGGACACTGAGTGAGCTTCCCCAGCATTAGGTAGGTCAGAAACCCCTGCATCCTTTTTTGGCAACTTCTGTTTGGGTATGGATGGAGTCGGCATTGCAGGAGTAGTTCTTAAAGAATCATGAAGAGCCTGTAAGAAAAGAATTACGAAATCCACCACCAAAATTTAGTTGGTGATAACAATTATAATAATTGCAATTGTTACCAGTGTATAATGTGAAAAAAAAAAAGTTAATTGCAGCACTAGGTCCACCAACAACAACTAAGCGGTGATTGCCAAAAGATGCTTGTACAGTGTTTCTCAACTTAAAAATGATGTTCGTGCTCACCCAAATTCTGTGGGCAAAAGGATAATTTTGGAGATACACGCAAAGACATAAAAGACTTCATGCTGACAGAAATAACAGAAGGAAAGAGAGGCGTTCTAGCTTCTTTATTTAGAGAAAGAGACAGGAAGCAGAAGAACTTATTTTAATTTTCTTCCGTTTTCTCTTCCTTTTTTCTAGTAGCAGTCTTCCTTTTCCTTCATCCAAATGAGAAGATTACTAATTTTTATCGTATCAATATCATTCCTTCTTCCCTTCATAACTTACTCTTCCCTTCCAGTAAAATATTATTTTATTTTAATAATTTTTAGCACTAGATGTAAAGGTGTGACTCTGATCTCATAGCAGATAAAAGCAACTTGCTATGCCAGCTAAACAACCAGACAAAAAACGAAACAATAAAAAAAAAACCCACAAACCTGGTCTCTTTTCTGCTCATCCAAATTTGGTGGAGCAGAGCTTGTTCGAGCAGGTATCTAAAAGAACAAGAGTAAAAAATCTTCCATCCTTGGGAAAGAGAATTCAAGAAATGACTAGAGAAAAGAAAAGAAAAAACAGAGCACATTGCCCTTCATGCATTGACACTAACCTTAATTCCATTCATAAAACCAGGAGTTATGGACCCAAACTGTAGGGAAAATGACACAGATGTATCTCCTGCAGCCCAAAAACCACATAAAAAATGATCATTTACGTAGACAATAAAAATTGCACATTTTAATGGAATGTATAAGAAACGAAGTGTTTCAGTATCCGCAGAGAAACAAAATTACTTCACAGCTAGAAATGAATGTGAGCCATACCATTTGCAGGTGTTGCAGGGGCCTTGAACTCAGTAGAACTGGCAGTCGAAACATGAGACGGAACAGTAGAAACATTCGAAGACGGACATCTCGGAACAACTTGGGTGATTTTTTGAGGTGGGGCATTGGCGGGCTTGACATTTGCACTTGTACTTGAAACTGGTGGATTGGATAGAGCAAAACCCAATAGAAGGAAGAAATTGCATTTGTATCAGAAAAAAGAATGGACGGCGAAAAGGAGGAATAAAAATCACTTCAGTCAGCATTATTCCAATAAAAAGTAAAATAAAGTTTAACTGGAAAATAAATCCCATCACATACCATTGTTCGGCTGCAGTTGATTACTACCATTCTGTATAACATGAGCTTCGGATGAAGTACTGGAATCTGAACTCACCGTTCCTGCCCTAGACTGCCCTCCTTTTGCATTTTTATTATACTTCTTAAAACTACATTCCCAAAAAAAAAAAATATATATATATATATCATTTTCCATCATAGAAATCTAAAACAAACACAACCATAGTTTGAGCGTATAAACTAAACAAAACAAAACTTAGACCTAAATTCACTATATTCATACAAATCCCGTACAGGTAAATTGTACATAAAAGAAACCCTCGCTTTTATTAATTTTCAAAAATATTATCGATTACCTGCCACTGGAAGCAAGGGCGGCGGCTACTCCGCCCTTATTGGATCCGTTTCCTGAGAACTGGCGCTGCTGATTAGAGCTACCGGACCGACCGAATTTCCTGTTCTGCGTAGACTGGTTCCCTTCAGCCCTTGATTGATTATGGGACATAAATTCTAAACTTTGAACGCAAGCCTCTTCTCTAAAAGGTATATTAAGACGTTAACCCTACGCAGATCCGTCGATCATGAAATAAAAAGGTCAGAAAAGTAACAAAAATCAAAACTTTTATCCTCATTTAATTACATAAAATTCAAAGTGCTCTGTGATTAACTGGCGAATTTACCTGAAGAGGAGAGTGGAGTTAGGGTTTTATTGGGAAAGGGAAGTGGCGGGAACCATTGCAACGCTGCGTGTAGAGAGAGATGAATTGAAGGTGAAGAAGAAAAGGAAAATAAAGATTCTTTTTGTGAAATTTTACTGCTGTGCATCTGTATGAGTTTTTTATTTTTTATTATTTGTTGGTGTAACAAACTTCCCTACAGCAGCTCTTTAGGAGGTGGAAATCCTATGCATCGCGCGTCTACCGACTCTTTGTCTCGCCTAAAGGCGCGTCAGTACTGTGCCGTCGGTAGTCCTTTCTTTTTTTTGAAAAACTATTATTTTAAATAGTAATTTTTCGAAAAATACGTAATTAAAAAGTAAGGAAAAAATTTAAATTTACATATAAAATATTTTATTGTATGATTGAAAATGACTATGGCCCTGTTTGTTTCTCATTTTTCTTCTATAAAAATGAAAAATATAACTGTCATCCATTATATGAAGCCATCAATTTTGAATTTCTATCTCTTGTGTGGAGCTCAATAACGACTATATTTTTCATTCTCATTCTATAATAATGTGCACCAAATATGAACTATAAATTACTGCTTTTGCTGCCTTCTTAGAACTATTCTCCGTCCTTTGCAATGGTAATTAATATGCTTGTGTTTGAGCTCACTTTTTTTTTTTTTTTGTAAAAAGTAGGTTTTGAATAGTGATTGATGAGAGAATATGTGGTGAAAATGTGATGTAAATTTTTAAATTTGTGTGTAATATTATTTTATTTGAAGAATGTGTGGTTAAAATGAAAAATGAGAAAAAAATGAGAAAGAGGAGTAGAAGTAGAAAAAAAGTGGGCTCAAACACAAGCTATATTTCTCTCGCATCTTCGTGTTGTACTTTTTACATGTTTATTGTGCTTGTGTTGAGGATTCGATTCATCTGAACAAGGACGTATAAGAATCTTATACGGGTGTTTATTTTTCATTTTGATTTCTTTCGACTGAAAATGAAATATTTTTTAAAACTTTTTGTCGTCATCTCGTATTTTTATAATTAGGAGAGTTTGAGATAATCAGATAAATAAATTCCTTACATAAGTATTAAACTTAATAATTTCATTTTCATTTTAACTCTCCCAATTTCCGTCAGAATAAAATGAGTGATTAAGTATTTGTCGTATATATTGCATACATCACGGATTGAAGCTTCGTTATCTATTTTTCAACTTTATATATATATATATATATATATATATGCAGGCCAAAAGAAGCAAGAAAGTTGGTATTGTATGCAAATATGGTACGTGCTACTGTCTTCATTAATTTCCATGCTACTTATCGGCTCCGACATATCTATCTTGTACCTGCAAGATCGTTGAAAAGTAATGGTTAGATTCTAGCTTAAATTTGATCGATTCATACTTAACAATGAATAAACACACAATTGATCATTAAATGTTATTAACTATGATTCTAATTGATTATACTACTACTATCTATCTAAATGCAAAGAAAACTTTAGAGAAAAAAATATTGATTTAGAAAATGAGTGCTAGGAATCCGACTCCACCATTAGTACTCGTTATACTTCTCAACTTCTATATTTATAACTCGATTTGTGCTTAGGTTCACAATCAATAATCATATATAACCTAACAATCTCTTTCAAGTAGAGTTAAACTTATATTCACATATGATCCGAAATATATGTATCCCAACCTAATTAAAAAAAAATATTTACTAGATCATCAAGACATGGGTTAATAATCTAAATTGTCATTGAACTTTGCAAAAACGTTATTGACCCTCCAGACATCACTGTTACACCTCTCCACCAACCAATTGTGTCATGACACTTGGCATCTTTGACAACGATACCTCTTATATAACCAATCAACTAAAAGCAATGATCATGTGACATCATGTCACAGTAGCCTAGACATAATAATAACCCAACAAGGCCAACCTCAGCAACCAATCAATGTATACAAAACTTGGATAAGTTGCACATATCTCTAGAACTATACTATAGCTGACAAGACTAAAGTCGGTCAATAGTGTAATCGTGCACTCTATAAATAAAGATAATATGGTTCCCCATGAGGGAGAGTTAGATTTTTCCATGCATAATCTCACAAAGGATATAAAGCACGCTACAACTAATTATGGTTTACTTGGACAACTTGTGATAGCGAGTAGGGAAAACGTTGTCCCTATTCACTTCAGATGAATGGAATTGCCACTCCCCAAGTACAAAGAAAAGCTCTTTCTACCTCTTTATAGAGGAGTGTCCAAAACCAATGTCCCCCCTCCCCAGTCCTAGATTTAACACTAGTATAGTAGATTTAATACTAGTATAGTACCAATTAGAATCCTTTCTGTCCTCTTTAAAGGTATACAAGGAGTTAAACTGATCTATGGTCAACTCTGGATGACCTAGCCTATTACACAGAATCAACATGGCTATTAAAGTCCACCGCCCATTAGGAGAAAGCTTGGTAGGTGTGATTCCCTAAGATGATAAGAACTTACGAATGGCTATTGGAAAGGGTAGCCTCAACCCAAAAATCCATAATGGCAAGACTAAGTGTCACGAACCCTCTTGGAGGATCATTAGCTCCACCAAAGGAGTTGGGAATAACCATCTCTACCGCACTAGGGATATCATATTTCGCCTCCCACATCGTCAACCTGTCCTTAGATACCACCGACCTAAATGATGAAGCCTCTCATTCCCCCACTTGAAGTGTTACCTATTTCCTCACTATGGGAATTCACCTTTGCTTCGTCTCTCCGTCCCCTAACCTCAACTGTATTATGTGCCATCACTAAAGGGTGACCTATGTCCCTAAGGTAAACAATAGAAATTGGGATTGAAGTGAATATTTCCTGAACCACGCTAGACGGGGAGGTAAAAGAAGGAATGGGCTCTTTTTGTTGGTTGGCCCAAGAATGGACTCTAAAATCATCTGTTATCATACAAAGAAGAGGTAAATTTTACGCAATATAAAGGATGTCCATGGCTGGTGGCGGACTCACTCAGACAAACGATGAGGGCACAATAATTTTTTCTTCTTCCTTTATGAAAGAAAACTTGAGAGCAAAGTGTGGAAATGAAATAGAGAGAAAAAATATATAAAGGGAGAGAAGGCCAACAGGTACAACGAGCGACGTTAGATGCCAAAAAAAGAGGGAAAATCGAGGGCCGGGATTGAATGAACCAAAACTACGTAGTTTTGAAATAAGCTTGTTAAAGAAGTGTTGCCAGCTATCCTCCGTTACAGTCCCAGATATCGACCAATTAAAACAAATATTTTCTAGATCATTCTAATAATCCTAAAATAATAAGGTCAGAAGCATCACCTTTGAGGTCAACTCAGAAGCATCACCCTAAGGCCAACAGGTACAACGAGCGACGTTAGATGCCAAAAAAAGAGGGAAAATCGAGGGCC
>CAIGRK010136072.1:0-13328 GCA_903798315.1 Fraxinus greggii
AATTAAAATTGAAATATTAGCCGTTATTGTTGACTTTTATTAGACGAGTGAGACCCAATAACTATTATATTTTCAATTTTAATTGGCTTTTAATTCCTCCCAAACAAGCAAGGGATTGTTGAGCATTTTCATTGTTGGTAGACGCCAATTTTATTTTAATTATTACTTCAATTACTGTATGAGGATAAATAGGAAAATTACCATTTTTGCCATTTTAAAATTTGGTTAAATTTCACTATTCTGGTCAACTAACTGTCAAATGAATGAAAATCGTATATTTGCACCTGTAAAATAAAGGTTAGTGTAAAGTCTGCAAAATATAAAAGTTTTGGGACCGCTGCTGCAATTTTTCCTAAATTTAATCACCGTATGGTGTAGATAAAAATGAGTGTTTTAACAGATTGTTATAAAAGTTTCATAAATGTACAGTTAAAAAGTTGATAAAAATTATAGATCCTATAAAATTTATGGTTAAAATCATAACCAACCAATAAAAAATCGCCTTTTGTTTTAATTTCTTAATCTACCATATAAAGTAAAGAGTCATGTGAAGATGTATATACCATAGAAAGTAAAGAGTAATGTAAAGATGGATATACAATTTTTTTTTCCTATACAATATTAAAAGCCTTGTAAAAAGAGAGAGCGAAAATAAAAGTCTACAATGCGTACTCAAATTATAAAGTACTCATTTCAGTGCCATTTACGTCAATTTCTCTTATTATTTAAAAGCCAACAGCAGCATCAAATTCTCAATGCACCAGCCGAGTCCAAGCCCAATTGTAAGTAATAAGAGGTTGTTGCCACAATCCATTTAGCACTTTAATGGTTGAATACATCACGGATTTCACAATCTATCTACAATCGGTTTCACAAGCCAATCAAAAAGGGAAAAGAAATAACAAGAATTGCACACAAGAAATAAGGGCTTTTCTTTCGTTTCCTTCCAATGCAACTGAGTTATAGAGCGAGTTGAACTCACTCATAACTCACATTTGAATAAATTATCACAAAGGAACCAACGGCTACTCCAAACAAACTACTTTTTGAACATTTAACATGGTACCATAAGGTCCATATTCACAGTTTCCCTCCAAATATTGTCAAAGAAACACCCAACAGTTTATAATACCAGACTGAAAATTTCAAGTTCCCACCATTTTACTTGGGAATAAACAAAACCAACCATACCCATAATTACTTGTGCTCCTCCTCCTCCTCCTCCTCTTCATTATCATTATCTTTCTCTCTCTTTCTCTTTCGAGAAGATGTCGGGAGCTCCTGGACTGAACCATCTTGGTCGTCTTCATCACTGATATCCTCTTCCTTTGCAGTATCTTCACCTTCATTTCCTCGGTCCAAGTGACCACCATCTGCATCTACCTGTATTTGCCCAACTGGTTGAATAAGGTACCCCGTGCCATAATCTTCTTCCTGATATTAAAGGAAACTCATTTTTTCAGATTGAAAAAACCAGCAAATTTTGAAGAAAAACAGAAGGAAGCTAGAATTTGCAGTAGACATCACATACACTAGCTACAAAAAGAAATGAACATCTTTAAACTTGCTGCGATTTCTTAAGAACAATCACAGAAATTTCACAAGAATTTATATACTAACAAATCAAAATCTAACAGGACTGCAGATTCCTGCACTTCAACCCCTTAAAAAGTTAAAAGAGTGTGTGAAAAGAAAAAACCTAAACAAAGGAATGAATGCAAAACAATGAGGGGTCACGAGCTACTGTCCTAGAAATCATGCCACCAAACGTTACAGAAATCCACATAAAAACAGACAAATTCATGGCCATTCAAACAACAGAAACATTTTCAACATACTAGGGAAACACGTTATGTGACAAAGTTCATTAAGATCGCATAACTTGTGTGAAAGATTCCACCAAAAATAACATGCACACAGCAGAACATCAATGCGTGCACTGTACCATTTCAGGAGCTACCAATCTTCATTTCTCTAAAAACTACCTAAAATACTAATGCAAACCAAGGTGCATCAATGTAAAACACTAGTGTGATACTGCAAATGCTTATACAACAATTTAGATTATTACATGCAAACTAGCACTGGCCAACTAATATTTACCATAACTTTTATGTACCAATAAGCTAGTACGTTATTCACAGTTTCTAGCATATAAAAAAGCACATGGAATCAGATGCTCAATCAATAAAAACTAGAAGCACGGGCATGTTATCCAATCAGCAAGATCATGTATATAATTCAAGTCCAGCACCCCAAACCAATAAATGACCAAATATGGACGATATAATCACAAAGATAAATGGATCATCACCTCATCTTCCTCCTCAAAGTCTCCATCCTCCTCATCGTCCAGATCGTCCTCTCCTGTCTCTCCGTAATCATCCTCACCCTGCTCGTGCCCATCAATCTCTCCTTCCACGCCTATTAACCTCCTGTTACTATCAGGCTCCTCAAAATCGCCCGCATCATTATCCAACTCTTCATCATCCTCGTCATCCTCCACCCCATCCTCCTTGTCACTACTGTCATCTATCTCGTGGACCTCCACCACATCATCCTCCTCCCCCTCATCTTCTTCATATATCTCTTCCACCGAATCGTCATCTTCCTCACTCTCATCATCCTCATCCTCCACCCTAAGCCCATTAGAGAGATGATGGGAATTGCTTGCACCACTTAATCCATTAACCCCTCTAGAAGTCTCAGTTACCTCCTCATCCGCATCACTCTCCTCGTCCTCATCAACATCAATAACCCCATCATTCCTAGTTAGATACTCGTTACTCAAGCTAAACGGCCGATTCTCCCCTTCAATTTCCCCACTCGCAGCATCATCATCATCATCTGAGTCCTCATCCTCATCATCCGACTCAGGCCTCTCATTCCCCTCGGCGTCCATCTTATCCAAGTATTTCAAAGATCCTATCAACTCAAAAGCCCGCGACCTATAGTCCTTAACCCGCGTAACCGGACACTCGTAAAGATCCAGTGACACCAACCTCAGCTCCGCCAAAGGCCTCAAATCATTAACATCCGAAATCCTGTTATTCGATAAATCAAGATCAATCAGAAACTCTAACCCCGCCTCAACAAGGAATTCAAGGCCTCCAGAAATCCGATTATCAGATAGCACCAACTTCTGCAAATTCCGAAGCCGAGGAAACTGCTCAAGAGACGAAAGGCCAATATTCGCTATAGACAGATGCTGGAGGTTGCTAAACTTCTCAAAAATTGACGGCGGCGGTAACCGGCCGTGAACGCACTTCGCTGCGCCGTCAAGGGTTAACGTCCGGACAGATGCGACGTCGTTTTCGCCGTCTAATGCCGTCTCCACTGCTCTTTCCCAGATCTCATCCATTAAACCACCAAGTCCTTTGCTATATATGCATATATGTACTTATAATTATCTTTTGAATTTAACCAAAAATAAAATAAAATCTACTGATAATTTACAAGTGAGAATTTTTCCTTTCTGGATTTTGCTGGGGGAAAGCTTAAAAGTTATGACCCTAAATTAATTTTTTCTCTCTCTAGAACTTTCTGTGCGCTCTGTGTAGATAATATTGAGCCTGGAGGCGACGGGTGAGTCGAGTCGAGTCCGAGTTAGGGTTGAGTTAAGTTTAGCCGGGTAGCACTATATACGGAGTAAATAAATAAATTGTGTGTTTGTTATTACAGCCATTGGGGACCGTTCGATTCGAGGGGTCCGGATTGATGACATGGAAGGAGATGAACGGTAAAGATTGATGCATTGTGTGTTTGTTTTGGAGGTTGCATTGACATATGTAACATGAACATTGATGTATATTACGTTAGTGCCATCGACTGTGACCTTACTAGACAAATAGATAGGGGTGGCAAATGGACCGGCCGCCCATGCTCTTTTCGGCCCAACACACTAGGTTTCTTCATTTATTTTGTATATAAAGAATTAAAGAAAAATAAAGAAAATATCATATACGGGATAAAAATTAAGGAAATTTAACATAAGTAAATAAAGAATATTACTATTTATCATTATGATGATGGACCACCGATAATGTGACAGTCTATGTGAGATAATAGAATTTGACAGTCCAATTTTTAAAAGAAAGTGGAGGGAAGAGAAAGAAATGTGATGGATTATTAATTGTCAACATTATTCTTAAATAAAAGAACAAGCACAATAGAGCAGGCTCTTAGGCAAGTCAATGGGCTTTATTTGCTGAGCTCACCTAACTGAAAATTTAGGCTTGAATTGATTGGTCAAAATCCGAGCTCGAATCATTTCATGAATTCGAGCAGTAACGAACCGAGCCATTCGTAGGGATGTCAACGAGACGGGACGACCCTGCCCAGCCCCGCCAGACAATTCCCTGTCCCCGCCTCAGTACCCGTTTAACGCAGGGCGGGACGGGCCCTTGCCCTGTTTAATTATTATTATTATTGTTATTTTAAATTGAAAGAGAAGGTTAGGTTTCTTTCTTCCTTCTGTTCACCAGCATATATATACGGTGTCTACATCTTTGAATATATAAGGGATCGGGAAGGAAAACTGCAAACGGATAATAAACTAAAATAAAATAAGTTAGAAAACTATACTTACGACAGTATCCCATATTATATGCTTTATTACTTTGACTATATATTACCATGGCATGCATGTTTGATAACACACTTGCAACCATTTAGATATTGATATATTCTTAGACATGATACCAGTCTCAAGTGAAAATGAGTCTCTTTTTAAAAAAAAATATTAAACCAGTCTCAAGTGAAAATGACTCTCTTTTTAAAAAAAAATATTAAACGGGTCTCGCCCCGGGTCAAAGTTACCCACCCCGAATGCCCGATTAAGCAAGTAATCCCTACCATGTGGGTATCTGGTTTGTCGAATTTTTTTGACATCCCTAGCCGTCCTTGGTGGATGATATGTTTGTTTAGGCTAAGTCTAGAAAGTAAATCACGTGCTAATCAAGTGTCAAAGTGCGACTAGGAAATGATTTTATGCGTATTACATTAACTTAATAGTTCATTAAATAACTTTCTCATTCGCAATCCGTTGCGAGGATCCTTCATCTACAGCATTGGAAGCTCCTTTCGCTTCTTGCACAAACTGAACAGAAGGCGAATGGGACGATGTCGTTGGAGGCTGAAATGGCCATGGGACGACACCTGCAGCTAAAGCCGGAAGATTTGGAAAATGAACCGAGCTTGGAGAACTAGACGCACCCCTTGCATCAGTATCTACTCTTTTCTCTTCTCGAGTCTTGTACTGTAAATCAATTTCCATATTTTGGGCCGTAATTTGATTCCTTTCGCGAAGTTTTTGAGTAGTAGAAGCTCCGACTGGAACCTGGGCCCTCCAAGAAGATGGTGGGACGTGCATAGCACTGTCTTTACCTCTGGCTTGACGGGATAAGTCTAAGATATCACTCGCTTTAGTATACTTCCCTTCAGAATGCTTGTCCTTGTCCGATGAAGGCCCCTCGACTAGATCATTTCTAGAAGTTAGGGAACGACCAGAAGGAATGGTTGCCGTCGGAAATGCCTTCTCTGGAGGAACAACTGGATTATAATTTGATGGAAGTAGATCGTCCCAATTTTCCAACAGCTCCTTGTAAACTTTTCGAAGAGTGACCTCCGTTAGTCCTGTCACCTTGCAGATTTCAGCCTGTGTTTTACGTTTATCTTCCAATTGGCAGGCCAAATAAATGGCAGCTGCAGATATACTAATAGGGTTCCTACGGGTGCAAAAGCACTTGTTCATCACAACCTCACCAATGTGAGTTGCCAACTCCTGAAAAGGTTTTAAGAGCCAGTTAGAATGAGATCTCATGGAAATAAAGCTTGAAGATAGACAAGAAAACGATCATCATGTTTGAACTGATATCTTAGTTCATTTAATACTGCAGAATCAGAAAAAAAAAAAAAAAGGGAAAAGACGATGCAAATATCCTCAAAAATGTCAGTCACATATCACAAATGTGTGAGACCACAAAATCTTCTGTTTGAGGAGGAAGAAAAACTAAGACAGCATTCAAAAATTACAAAGGAAGCAAAGAAATTTCTTCTTTTGCACCAGTTAAGAGTTCTCCATCACACCATTTTCTTCCTTCCGCATGTTTGGCTAGGCTTAAAAATAAGTATGGTCCATATATGTTTGGATAAATTATTTTTTTCTTACTTTTAAGTGAAAAACAAGTTACAATTGTTTGTTTGGTTCCATTATAAGTACTGACTGCTACGAAATGTGTGGATAAAAAGTGGGGTAGTAGTTGTAAATGTGTGGTTAAATTTACTTTGACTTCAAATTAGGAGGTCATAATGTGAAATCAGAACGTTTTTCTGTGATTCTTGAATATTGTTCAGTATAAGTCCCTATTTATAGTACAAAGAAGAAAGAAAAAAGGAAAATAAAATTATCCTACAATCTCTACAAATTTGCAATAAATCAATCAATAGATTCTATCTATGGAAAGGGAAATCCTCAACACAAATATTCCTCTAATCAATTCGGGATTTCAACAGGATGAAAACAAGCTCTCGAAAGTAACTCTTACCTTAGGGTCAAATAACTTATTCTCTATTTCGATCTATTAAAAGAGAAGCTAATTTTACAACTTCTTTTCTTATAAGTGAACCTTTTAAGCTTAGCCAAAGAAACACAAAAGTGTCACGAGTCCTTTGCCCAAGGAAAGTTTTAAGAAACCCAAATAAATGATCCCTCAACGATCATATATAAGATGAATCAACAAGTACCTGAGCAGATTTGTTGAGTTGGAGAAGCGTACAAAATCTTGGCATGTGGACTGATATTGAATTGCTATTAAGAGGTTGACTTAGTTGTAGAGCTTCTCCAAGTATCTTGATGTATTTTCCAATCTCCTTTTGCGGTAGATTGGCAGCAATTGATATTTCCTGGTACACAAAACAAATACAAGTTCGAGATTCTAAACATTATACAGTTTTAAGAAGTATGAATAGCTCAATAATGGTCACGAGTTCACATGCTCTAACTTGTGCTGTCATCACTGTCAAAGTAAAGAAAAAAGTGGGAAGGCGAATAACCGAGAAGTGAGACAGGTAAGTACGGATTTTAGGTGTAATAAACATATAATGCATCTTATCCAAAGATTTTAAACTAAAAGCTTTAATTAGATAGTGTAGTCACACATCCTATTAAATTTTTAGATGAAAGTAGTTAACAAAGAGAGAAAAATTTAATAGTAACATCTATAAATGGTGGACAGATGATGGAGATGAAGCCTACATGATACAACAGAAGGGTTCAAATATTAGTGTTGTTTTAAGAAAATTTTCGCTCATTCCTGGATTAGAAAAGCAAGAGAATGACCTATACAGAACAAGAGATGAAATGACCCACTTCCTCTCTCTCTCTCTCTCTCTCTCAAAAATGAAAACTAAAAAAATGTTTCTAATTCTAATGTATTTGCTATTGTGACCTACAAAAGAGGGTTATTGAAAGCAAATTCACTTCTCGAATCTCTACTAAGGGAAAAATTAACCAAATCAAAATAGAAAGACAAGACTTCCTTTCTATAGTGGGCTGTCTCATGATGAATGTCCATCCACTTTCCCAATGTTGATAACATTTTTCCCAAACTAGTGAAGCTACCCACGATGACCACCACCATCTGCCCCAGCTATCTCTGAGATCCCATAGAGGAGAAAAAATGACGAACAATGAAGAATTAAAATTGTGAAGTTGCCTTTGGTTTGAGAACTACATGGAGCTTTCGATGGCTACTTTTGCTCTTTTGATTTGGACGGTGGTCTCCGGATGGTCTTTCAGTGATAGTGGGACGATGCTCTGGCGTATAGAACGTTTTCCTTCTAAGCAGTGATTGTGATTCAAGTTGGGCACAAATTCTGCTGTGAAAATGATGGCTTCGGAAGGTTTCATGGTGGTGGAGACAACTTTCCTTTCACTTACATTTTTGAACTAGAAGTATCATTATAAGTAGATATAGTGAGAATAGTGTCGAAGTTTAGTAAACGGTCATCAGCCTTAGTGTAGATGGCAATTTTGCAGTGTCCTGTCATCCAGATAGGTGGCCGGTAAGTTGGATTCCACACAAACGAGTTCATTCTCTAAAGGGGTGGGAATTCCTGAACAGCAACACACCCATGCCAAATTTGAACTCAAGGACCTGCGTAAAACTCATTGCATTTTATTGCTTCATTATGTGAACAAAATTCTGTATTCTTATTGAACCAACAATCAAGTTGATTTTTCAAACATATGTGCATAGAATGGTAAAATTAGACCATCTCATAATTTCAATGGATGACTTGGACTACCAATCTGAACAGTGCCTAGTGCTAGAGTAAAAGGTTGAATATATTCTTATGACATAGGATAATTAAAATATGAACCGTAACTTCAAACACAAATAGCAAGTTCAACATGATTTTTGACAATTCAAGACCAACTGTTTTGGAAAATCGTTCGGCCATTCCAAAAAAAAAAAAAAAGGAAACAAAGGGCAAAACATGTGTTAGAGATGTTTTTCGACCATGGAAAGTTTTAAGATGTCTAAAATGTTTCTATAGTACATGTTACACATGGGGACAGAATAATCCTCGAACAAACGTTAAATGATTCCATATTAATCCAATAGATACCCCCACTTTGTGTTACCAAATGCAGAACTGATGATTCAATAGCCAGTAATTTGACCAAAGCAGCTGAATCTAAGAACCTTACACCCGAAATCATGGGATTTCTTAGTCAAGACATGTAAAAAGTTCTCTGAATTCTTAAGTAGTACCATCTAGACTACAAGCTTTTATATTGACATTCGCAAATTAAATGATGCAATTCGTGGTAACCATTGGCGGTAGCAGCACCAATCCTTTAGAATGCTCTAGAACCCTATATAGAATGTTCATCTAAAACTTTCACAGAAACTCAAATTCGCATAATTCCTTACAATTTCCACAGAAAATGTTCAGGGTTCCCACAAGTTTCGAACGAAATACCCAATTACAATGACGCTAAAGCAACAAACTTATATTCACAATACCTGAAGGGTTCTAGGTTCTTGAGCTTCCCTAATGGCCTGCACAAGAGCCGCAGTAGCTAATGCTTCAACGCTCCGATTCCTCAAACAAGTAGCCGAAGAACAATCCCTAAACAGCTGAAACGCATGGTCCGAAATATCATAATCAAGCCCCAAAATCGATGCTACATCAATTATCTGCAAATAAGCCCTTAAATTATCCACCACCACCGAGTTCGAATTCGGATTACTCGGCGACGTCGTTTCGAGCACCCTTTCAAGTTCAGCTAAGTGACCGGCGAACGAAAGAGAAGAATGCGCAAATATCGGGTAGGGCTCGAGCGACCAGGTGGAGAAGGCAGTAATGAACCCCGTTGGCTCGAAGGGATCGTCGGAGTGAGAGACGATTGGGGTGGGGAGGTCAGAGGTGGATAGACAGAGAGGAGAGTCTTGTGCACGGATATGGAAGAGATGGTTGGGCTGCGTTTGGCGCTCCTCCACTACGCGGCCGCACGACGCGCACTCAGTTATGTAACGGCCGCTGGTGCTGGTGGCGCAACGTCCCTTCGCGGCGGAGCAGTACGGGCACAGCATTTCGGTCGCCATGGCTGCCGCCTTGTTTATTAACCAAGTGATTTCTATGAGGTGTACAGACTGGGAATAAAAAAAAATATATATAGTAAAGTTCACTCTTTTAAGACTCAGATTCTTTCCTCCATAAATGACTCGTAACAAGTAATAAGCAAACTTGTGTTTAATTTAAGGGGTAAAAAACATGTTGTAAAGCGAATTTCGAAAAATTTAAATTTTGGATCTTCAATTACACGTGGTAATCTGGAAAAAAAAGTTTACGTGAGATATGCGTCGAAAAGATCAATAGGAATGTTCGACGACCCCCTATAGCAAGGGTTAGTCTTCTTCACAAGAAGTCATCAATTTATTATTATGGAGCTATCTTACCTAGTGGTAAAGTATTTAACATTCTAATACTTCTTTCCTTATCCGAGGTACAAATATAAGTACGAGTACAATACTTTTAGAATTAGTTAGGTACTTGGTATTTTAGATGAGAAAGAATTATTATTATTATTTTTGACATACTTCGGTGATGGAGAAAGAACAATCATCAATATCCAATTGTTTCTATTATAACTCGTGATCTATTAAGACTTTCTTTATCTACTATAACATAGGAGTTAGCTTTTTGTACATGTGGTAGTGTTCTGTTTGATTACAATTCAAGACTAAAGAAAACATACTAGAGAGTTTAATATTTTTAAAGAATTGGGAAAACTCAAAGTTCCGAATTCAAGATAAGGTAGACAGATTAATAATAGAAGATTTTCAAGATCTAACATCATAATTTGTAAGTATTATTTATGTTTAACTTTTCTTTTTAGAAAAATGTATACATAATACCTTTCTCACATGTAATTTTAACTCTTGCCTTGTCAAAAGTAGTTGGTTCCAAGCACAAAAATTGAGGAGGATATAAAAAATTAAATTTTTAAAAAAATAAATGAGGGCTGTTCGGCTCATCCCATGAGGCCCAAAAGCTAATGGGCTGAACCGAGATACTATTTTGGACACTTGCCGAGCTCGAATATTTAAGAACTGAGTCGACTCGACGCATTGTCACATCTATGTTGTTGTTGGATGCTGATGACTCGGGTTGGTAAGGATGAGTTAATTTCCTAATCCATAATCGTTTTCAAACTAGATATTTTATTATTTTATAAAAATTAATATGTTTTTGTTATCATTGCAAGATAGTTTCCATTTTTTTATTGTCTATTTTTTAACGCTCAAGTGACTTCATAGCGTGAATTTCTCATTGGTGAACCGGCGGTTACTCAGTCCCCCTTCTTCACCCTCCCTCTCTCTTCATATAATATAAAAATATTTCAAAAAAAAAAAAATTCATGACCTTAATTAAATAAATAATAATCAATAAAACATAAATTTAATATTCAGTATTATTAATATAATATAACTTTAAAAAAATAAATAAAAATAAAGATATTTTAAATTTAATTATAATTTAGTATATATAATATTTATAATTTAATTAAAAATAGATATTTTTCACAAAAATTAATGAAAAAAATAAGTTATAAGAATTGGTTCTAATTTTTTTTTTCATTGAAAATAGAGATAAGAGAAAAGGAAAAATATAAACAAATATAATCAATAGAAAAAAATAAATTTTAATCATAACTCTAATGTTAGTAAAAGGAAAAAGGAAAAGAGAAATATTGAAAAATATATATATATTAATTTTTTTTTTGAAAGTCTTCCAAAATCTTCTAATTAATGAGAGAGAAGTTTTGAATTTTTTTTAGTACTTTTTGCTTAAAAGTTAGTATTTTAAAAGTCATTAAAATTTGAATATTACAAGATTTATAGAGACTTCTAAAAAATTTTAATTGAATGCACCAATATTTTTAGAAAGTTAAAAAGTTTACATTGAATAACTTTTTAAATCCCAAAATATCATTAAAAATCTTAATTGAATACCCTCATAGTGGGTTTGAATACAGACTTTTTTCTTTATTTTACAATTCATTCTTTTGTTCTTGAACTTTAAAAGGTTAATATTTAATCACTGAATTCTATAATTTTTATCTAACAAGTCACTAAAATCGATTTCATTAATTCCAATTGACTCATTTTCTTCACCACATAGTTATATTTACATGGCATCATCGTGTAAGTTCTAGTTATCCATAAGTTGCATTTGCAATGAGATATTCATAATTTTTTGGTCGTGGAATATAAATTTAACTAAATGAGTTTGTCGCTAGTTTATATAAACCTAACCAATTTTAGTTATTATTAGTTAACTATAATAAAGTTTAGGGCATGTTTGATGTAATTTTTTGAAGAAATTGATTTTGTGAATTTTTATTTATTTATTTTTTAAAAGTGTGGTTAATAATAGGAAAAGTTATATTTCCGCGTGCTAAACTATTTTATAGAGAATTGTGGAGTTAGAAAATGGACTTGGAGAAAAATAAGTTTTTAAAATAAAGACGAAATAAGACTTAATTTCTAAGAATGAAGTGCATGTTAGGCAATGTTTAAATTAAATTAAGCTGATCAAATTATGCGTACATTTTGTTAGACATTCACACATTTCATAAAACTCAGGGCTTATAATTAATTAAAAGTACTCCCAAAAAAGTTGGAAATGCCTTTAATTAGAGATAAATAAATAATATAATATAATTTTAGGAGAAAATTAGGGTTAACCTTCCTAACCTTGCAATCGATGTATTTTGGGTTCTCAACATTCAAAAGTGAGTTTGTGATCCTCTCGTACTGTCACATCCTCTTAATCAAATAATTTTACACCTAAATCCATAAATTTTAATCGCACATTCTAAAAAAAAAAAAAAAAAACGAAAAAATAAATTCGAGAGAGAGAGAGAGATAGATATTTACAAATTATATTATGTGCCCCTAATCCATTAAATATACGTAATATTTTTCAATGAAACTAAACTCAACGTTCAATCCTTTGGCTTCTTTCCATTTTTTTTTAAAATTATTTTATATTATTGTTTGATCCATCTATAATACATTATACATTAAATATACATCAAGTGAAAGTCATTTTTTGAACGATTCTAATTATATTACGATTCAATTATTTCAATAATATCTTAATATTCGTTTTTTAATATTTCATAAATACTACAAGAATTTAGTGTTATTAATTTTCAATAAATTATTGTTGACATTAATTTAGATTCAATGAATCTTGATCTAAATGGATCTAGAGTTATTATGGATTAATTTATTTCTATTCGTGTATTTAGAAATTTTAACGAGTGTTAAAATTCATGTATTATAAATTAGTTCTTATGAACCAAATGTAATATAAAAATGTTGCGTAATTGTAATATTTCATCACCGCAAAAAATGTGAATCATAGAAGTTGAGTTTTGAGAATACAATTTTCTTCCTTTCAATTTCTATCCTAAATTTTATTTTCTTTAATTCGTTTAAAACTCATGAAATCATCCCAATAAATTAGTATCAAATATTATTTTTATAACACTTATAAAATATTTCAAAATAACGTGCATTTACACATTCAACTCTAAATAGTGTATTGAAAAATGCTTGATTTATTATATAATAGACGGAAATAAATTTTTTATTTATTTGAATAGTGTATTGAAAAATGCTTTAGGGGTTTGCGACATTTCCTTCACTAGCTTATTTTTTAAATTTATAGTTTGAATAAGTTGAAGCATAAGAGAATTTAAATTTCAAACTATTGATATTAACAGAAAAAAAAAAAAAATTGTCACG
>CAIGRK010136219.1:0-28939 GCA_903798315.1 Fraxinus greggii
AAGCCTACACCAACACCCCAAGGCTTTTGTTCCACCTCCAAGTGTCAAACCACCAGTCTCATCACCTCCACCACCAGTTGCCTCATCCCCTCCTCCAGAACATCCACCACCACCAGTTTCGTCCCCACCGCCAAAGTGCTCACTTCCGCCACCAATTTTCTCTCCACCACGACCTATCTAGTCACCTTCCCCACCACCTAAGTGCTCGTCCCCGCCACCACCTCCAGTATAGGGAGGCCGTTGAAGATAGAAGCCATTTTAGCTTGTAAATGGAGATAATTTGGGGGTTTCTATGAACGCTAGAGCTTGGGGTTAAGTTTTTGGGCTTCTGCAATTTGAGCCATTTATTTGAAAGAAAAAAAAACCCTTTTCGTAACACTTGACGAACGTTGCCAAAAGAAAGCCTTTCGTCAAACGTTGTGAAAAGTCTTACCTTTCGCAACGTTTGAGAAACGTTGCGAAAAGGAAAAACCTTCCGTAATGTTTATTCAAACGTTGCGAAAGGTAAAACCTTCCGCAATACTCAATAAACTTGCTAAAGATGTCTACCACAACATTTTTCTAAAAAACTATCAAAACTCATTTATTAATACCAATGGCAACATTCGCTAACTAAAATGTTGTCAAAAGACCCTTTTGGCAACATTTGTCAACAGATGTTGCCTTTTTAGTGTTGCAAATGACTATTTTTGTTGTAGTGAGACATGCATTCTGGGATGCTCCTCCTCCTTGTATTTTGACCTTCCACTTGCATTTTCAGTGTCCTCAACATCCTCATCATTTATATCATCTTTCGTAACCATCACTTTTGTCAACCACTTCTTCCTGAAACCAGACAGAATTAAACTGCACCATCAGTTTTGATCCAAAAGGGAATACTAAGACCATTGGAGCAACACATCAAGAATAGACAACAAGACAAACACCAGCAGTATCAAAGCTCAATAGAACAACAATATTACATCTATTTTCTAAATGAACAGGAAATCTCAGTCCCAAAAATGGAACTTGACGTTCATGTGAAGTGCTATAAAATGCATTCTTTGACCTCCTTGCACGCACTAGGGAAAATAAGGCATACATCAAATTTTCTTCATGACCGCCATAACTTAGGAAGTAGGCAAGAATTCTAACGTATCTGGTCACAATCATAGAAAGAGGAAGGTCACAACATCCAACATCCCAATCGACCAATCGAACCAGCTCCGACTACTCATCCACATATGAATCGCAACCCCAGAACCTGAATCTTCCTCTTTCCACCGCCCATCGCTTCCTCCAAACAGTACAAACCCTACCACTTAACAACAATCCCTCCACTAGCTTCGACGGTCATCTCCAAGAACAGTAGAGCTGTAGGTATCAATTTTAACAAAAACAGCACCGTAATTAAATTGTCACTTACTTCAAACCAATTATGGATTTGGGGCTTCAAATATTAGAGATTCACCAGTTGAAATCGTTGATATGAATTAAATTGTACTTCGTGCTTTTAGAGAGGGAGAGTGAAGATGTAGGAGGAGACGATTCCGGCAGTTTTCACATTTTCAGGTTGCTGGTTTTCTAGTTTGATTTCAGCCGTATTACTGGATGATTTTGGGTGGAAATTGTAGAAGATGTTAAGGGCAATCCGTTGGGACCAATGTCCGGCGATTTTGGTGGCCGGACGGTGTCGGAAAATGGATTCAGAGGAAGAGGTGAATCGAAGGAAAGTTGGGGAGAGGAATGAGAGAGGCATGAATGGAATGAAAGAGACCTTGGGGAGAGGAATGAGTTTTGGATTAGGGTTCTATATATAATTTAATTTGGATTGGCATTCGGCCAGAATATTATTTATTTGCAACGTTTATCAAACGTTGCGAAAAGTTGAGACTTTTCGCAACGTTTGATAAACGTTGCTAAATGTCACATTTCACAAATTTTCTTCATGACCGCCATAGCTTAGGAAGTAGGCAAGAATTCTAACGTATCTAGTCACAATCCAATAGAAAGAGGAAGGTCACAACATCCAATATCCCAATCGACCAATCGAACCAGCTCCGACTACTCATCCACACACGAATCGCAACCCCAGAACCTGAATCTTCCTCTTTCCACCGCCCATCGCTTCCTCCAAACACTACAAACCCTACCACTTAACAACAATCCCTTCGCTAGCTTCGACGGTCATCGCCAAGAATAGTAGAGTTGTAGGTATCAATTTTAACAAAAACAATACCGTAATTAAATAGTCACTTACTTCAAACAAATTATGGATTTGGGGCTTCAAATATTAGAGACTCGTCAGTTGAAATCGTTGATATGAATTGAATCGTACTTCGTACTTTTAGAGAGGGAGAGTGAAAATGTAGGAGGAGACGATTTCGGCAGTTTTCACATTTTCAGGTTGCTGGTTTTCTAGTTTGATTTTAGCCGTATTACTGGATGATTTTGGGTGGAAATTGTAGAAGATGTTAAGGGCAATCCGTTAGGACCAATGTCCGGCGATTTTGGTGGCCGGACGGTGTCGGAAAATGGATTCAGAGGAAGGCGTGAATGGAAGGAAAGTTGGGGAGAGGAATGAGAGAGGCATGAATGGAAGGAAAGAAACCTTGGGGAGAGGAATGAGTTTTGGATTAGGGTTCTATATATAATTTAATTTGGATTGGCATTCGGCCAGAATATTATTTATTTGCAACGTTTATCAAACGTTGCTAAAGATGAGACTTTTCGCAACGTTTGATAAACGTTGCTAAAGGTCACATTTCGCAACGTTTATCAAACGTTGCGAAAAGTCTTACCTTTCGCAACGTTTATTAAATGTTGCTAAAGGTAAAATTTTTCGCAACACTCAATAAACATTGTTAAAGGTGTCTACCGCAACATTTTTCTGAAAAACATTGCCAAAACTCATTTATATTAACAAATGGCAACATTTACTTACTAAAATGTTGTCAAAAGACCCTTTTGGCAACAAATGTTTTCTTTTTAATGTTGCAAATGACTATTTTTGTTGTAGTGATATGAAGCTTGATAATAGTCATTTTAATCACCCATAACGTCATAATGTCTACTACATAATAAATAAGTACATATTTTATACATATAAAAGAATCAAAACAAAATAGGAAATTTCGAGACATAAGTCTATAGGGAATTAAGCTTCGAATACAACAAAAACAAAAATAGAATCATGTGGCTCAATCAACGTAAACTCCCTTTTTAAATTAAATGTTCTTAAAA
This sequence comes from Fraxinus greggii, assembly GCA_903798315.1. NCBI lineage: Eukaryota > Viridiplantae > Streptophyta > Magnoliopsida > Lamiales > Oleaceae > Fraxinus > Fraxinus greggii. The sequence continues at coordinate 3,223 of CAIGRK010136219.1, forward strand.
TAAATTAACGTTGCCAAATTCAAATTATAAATACAACTAATAATGATAGCCTATAATTTTCACATTTGAAGAAACGTAAATCAAGTATCAAAGTAAAAAATTACGAAAGTTACACAAGGAAACAAGCATCGCCTATAATTTTCACATTTGACAGGTCACCACTCACGAAAGTATATAGTCATAAACATGGTGGCAAATCAATTAAGAATGGTGGAAATTAATTAACCAATCGAAGAAACGAAATTTCTCTTAATTAAAAACAATATTTAATATACAGCCAGCCATGTTAGCATTTTCTTTTATGTTTATTTTTCATAAAGAATGTTTATGAATGTCAGATAAAACTGAAAACATGTTTGGCCTCCTTTCTTACAGATTTTAATGTTTGGAATAATATTTTTTGAAGAATGAATGGCTAAAAAAGAATAAATATTTTTTGATTTATGTATAATATAATTTTATAGAATATTGTGTGATTGAAAATAAGAGAAAAGGGGCCAAACGTCCGAATTTTCTTTAGAAAAACTCTATCAAACTTTTTACCTCATCTTGATTGGGTGAAATTCCATGCTCGGTAGAGATGGTGGCAGGTGGAGTTGTCAAATCCATTATGATGCCAATTGTCGTGTTTATGGAAACCCAAATTAGTCCATAGAGATTGTAGACCTACGTGGAAATTATTAGACGAAGAGAAGGATTTGGCTTGTTATCGACTAATACAATAGGGAACATGGTTTGACATGAGGTCAAAATCTGACGAGATGCCAAGTAGGCGTTCGGTGGTCCCCATGTTTCAATCAGCTTGGCAATTTAGATTTAAACTACTTTGACATCCAATTTTTCACATCTTTGTTGACATTTCATGGCATGTAAAAAATTTTGCCATTAATTTGAATAAGTGTTATTTAAATCGATGATCAAATTGTCTGTCACATCATGAAATATCAACAAAATCGTCAACAAAGATGTTACCGTTGCAAAACTTGACAATTCAACTCTTGACTTGGTAATCAAGTACACCCACTGGTCAAGACAATTTATAAGTGCCCTGCTTGCCACACCATGCCCGTAATATATCTGTACAAGAGCCTTGAGATTGTCTTGGTTGTTGAACAAATATGCCAAGAAAATATTTTGGTTTTTCTGGTATATATTTATCTTCTTTGAGATAGTCCACGACCTATTTGAGATTGTTTTCCTCAAAGTTTTGTCTTTTAATTCTATGCTTACATACTTTAGATTTCCTGGAACAAACAAATCGATTGAAAAATGGGGGGATACCTACCTTAGTTGAAACTATGTTATACCAATATGAGGCATGCACATGGAAAATACATTAGCTGACCATGAAGGGAGTGTACAACTTAAGCTATACAAGGCAACTACCAAGGCAAGAGCAAAATTGTTGAGCAGAGCATAAATGCTAACTCAAGATACAAGAAGCGACTTCTAGGGATTTTGTCATACTTCGACTTCAGCTGTTGACAAGCAGTCCTACGTAGGTCTACCTAATTTATTACATTGATCTGAATTTCCAGAAATGTGAAAGTGGACATTATACTATATGTGGCACTTCCACTTGCCCTATATGAACACTTGGATATCTCACGAACATTACTAAGAAAAAATTCCATATTTTCACCATGTTCTATAGCGTTCTACCAGTCCTATCTCATCGTAACAGATTATGTTCAACGAAATTCGAAAATCACTATCAACACATGTGTAGGTCCAGAATAACCCTTTGTTCTAGACCAATCGGAATTGTCTCATGGGGCAAGCAGCAATGATAGTTTCTTATTTTCTTGTACCTGGATGGTGGCTCAATTTTTCTATGTAATGGTTTTTTATCCGGATTGTATCTATACACCCTTCATTTAAAATATGTTTAAATTTAATCTTTTATTTGTGTTGCTTTTTGGAGCAGGATCAACTATCACTCATGAGTGTAGATGAGCTCATTAACCGCGTCTTGTTTAGCAGCTTGATATTCAAGCATATACAGTTTAATAGCAGCTAACTAGAAGCCTAGAAGTCCATCAATTTCCTACATCAACAAGGCGATTAATCAAATACTAATTAACAAGATCAACTAAATCAAGTCAAAACAGGGATCATCAAGCCACAATCTTAAACCCTTCCAAGAATCAAAACATGGATCAAAACTATCAATTCCAAGAATCAAAACTGAATAAAACTGGTAGAAGTAAATTACCTGATAAAACATGATCTCAGGGCCAACAGATGAATCCCCACACACATCAAACACCACTCTACAGTGTATTTCCCCTATCCTCGCTCTCAATCCATTTGCCATCGTTATTGTGGCGGTGATTGTCAAGTAAACTCCCGCCAATGCGGTCATCCACTATGAATCAATTATGACTTTTGAAGAGTTTTATATAATTTTTTTAAGTGATACTTCTGTGTATTTTGTAATTTTTTTTATTAATTTGTATGGATTTAATCGAAGTCTTTTTAGATTTTTTTATGGACTTTTATTTTTATAAGACCCCATTTAAAACAAAATTCGCGTGAATTTAGAAGAATTGGTGAAATTTTCATCTAGTATTTTCCACAATTCCCTTTCATCTCTTCACACACACACACACACACATATGTGTGTGTGTATGTAGAAATGTTATTGGTACATCACATTTTACCTAAAGGTGTCCATAATGATGAGTTGGCATTTTTTAATTCAAAATCTCGAGATCCATTTAAAAAGTTTTAAAATTTATGAAACAACCCCTAACTTATCCTCTTCATTCACCCATAAAGCAAAAACAACCCATCATTCAGAACCCTTCATTCACCCATAAACCACAATTTACTCGGCCCTTTCTCATACACGTCCTACATTCGATGGTGAAAATCAAGGGAACCCAAATCTCCGACTACCCGAAGGCTTTGAAGCAGTGCAACGGCTTCAAGCATTTGTAAGGTTTTAGCTTGAATCGATTTTTTTTCCACATCTTCGTATTTTTCATTTTTTTGCAACTGCTGTGACTCTGTAATTGGTCAGATTTAAGGCTTAGAGACCACCACCCGTTAGATATAAGGATCAGAGACCACCAACAATACTGAAATTATATACGTATGAGTGCGTAGATCGGCAAATGTTTTCTGTCAACCGTAAATGGACTATATTGGAGTTGAACCACCATTTTAGAGTGGTTGTTTGTTCAGGCTAAGGCACAATTTTGCTTATGTCTGATTTTTTAGTTTTTGTCCCAATCGTAATTTGGTGATTCTTACGTTTGTTGGATATCATATGTTTGCTCTTTTAGTTTTTGTTCTACTAGTTTTGTTCTTCTAAATGTGTGTCAACTGTAATTTGGTGATTCTTACTCCATGTCGATTTATTTATGAAATGACAGTTTATTTGTAGTATGACTTCAATTGAGATGTAACTTGTTGTTATCATCACTGCAGTTAGATTTCAAAATGGGAGGAAAGAACATGGATATGTGTCATAGATGTAGACATCATGGGCACAACTTGCTGAATTGTCCAAATAAGAAGCGATGTTTGGATTTTGGTAAGGAAATTGTGAAAATGATGGAGGTGGAGAGGAAAACGAATAACATAGATAGAATATTCTTATGATATACATTAGAATGTGGGTATTTCGATTGGAATGATGTTAAGTCCGAGAAGATTAAAGCCTTGCAATTTGAGCATGGACAGTCTAGTAGGGTTTGCGATGAAAGTCAAACAAAGGGCATATTTTCGCATCAAACAATGGCTACAGCACCGTCTCAAGACTTATATTTTTAGAAGTGTTGCTGATCTAAAGATTGAAAAGAAGGACATGGAAATATCATTCAATTCGAGTATTCGAAAGAGAAACAGGAAATCGGATGATAATGGGAATGAAAAGTGTCCTGAAAATTGAACTCGTGTTCAATGATTTTAACTCTCACGTGTGATCGATTAACTCGGTGTACTATTATGTTTCTATCAAGAAGAATCTCTGAACCTAAATGCCCTTTTATTATGTTTATGTTTATCATGTTTACATCAGAAATCGATCTTATACTCAATTTTCCGTAATCTTATTCTCATAAAAATCCAAATAATGAAACTGTTAGTAGCGTGATTTCTTCAGGTTCACTTCAAATTTGCCAATTAGGAGGTCATAATATTAGAGGATTTTGTACATTGTATGTATGTAAGAAAAAGACATAAAATTGTGAATCAAGTGCATTTTCCAATTGCAAAATCAAATGAAGTCAATGGCACATCCCCAGTTTAGTTACAAAATCAAAAGATACGGCCATTCTTGTTCAATTACATAATCAAAATCTGTTATTCTAGTTCAACTACAAAATCAAAATAATTGACTCCTGAAACTTCCACTCTCGTTCCAAAAGGTATGCTTGCAAAAGGTTAATGATCGTTTGAGCCTTCTCTGCAAGTAGCTGTTTGAGAAATTGTCTTTGGACATGCTACGCTTATTCGAAGATGTCGAGTTAGGAGACACCTATGAGTGTTACGATGTACTAACATTAAAATTGTAACATAAGAATAATGAAAGTTGTGATATGCCAATTATGAACTGAACAACAAACCTTATTTCGACCCCTTAATTTTTCCTTTATTGTCTCCAGCAGACTTTTTTTACGTAGTTTTTTGGAGTGTCTTTACTTTTTGTACACTTTGGATCCAAAATCTTGAAGCTTTCTGCACTGCCTCCTCCAAATCCATGCAAGCCAAAGTGATTACCTTTTGATTTTAACAATTCATTCGTTTGCAATTCAATCCATCCCATTAACTGCTTTGAAATTTCTTCATCATCTGCAATCAAATCTGCCATCTTGGTTAAAGCAGCACACAATTGCTCATATCCCAATTGCTGAGGAGTACTCATCAAATCATCGTACGTTATTACAACCTGCATGTACGGTCTACTCACGTCTCTCCTCCATATCCTCAAAATATACTTATCCGGAAGTAATGACACATCGTTCCGAATCAAAACAGAGATAGCGTGTCTGTAAATGATACCTCAAAACTCAAACAAATGACAGTTATACACAATCTCGCAACTGTCTTTACGGAAAGAAATTGTAAATATCCTTTTATTCTTTCCTTCATTAAGAACGATATCTTCACGGACCTCTACTTCGTTGTCCCACAAAACTACTCCGCAGATAGTACTTCACAGTAAACCTTTCCAGTAAATTCTTGTTGAAACTCCCTGAATTTTGAGATTGTGTATACTTCTTGAAACTGCTTCTCCATCTCATACTTAGTAGCACAGGGAATCATTTGCGAGAATGATCTAAAATCAGCTTGGAATTCCTTCTCAACTTTACTTCTCAAATCCCGCTCTTATTGCTCTACCAATAGCTTTAAAGATGTCTTCGAGTGCACATAGTCATCGAAGAATGCATTCATACTCTCATTCCGCTAGGTGGTTGACATACCTGCCCAAAATGTAGTTTTCAAATAGCATGGTACCCAACGACTTTGCTCGTCATAAAGTCCGTTCAACCAAACATTGTTTTGCAACTGAAAATGTTCAAGCATGTTTGCCCAACCTTCCTCAAATTCTTCACAAAGTAATGTATCGTACATTAAACCATGTATGGCATAAAGTATTGCAACTTTTTGACTATGACTGCCGAACTTTTCTGGCAACTTCTTTAGAATATGCCATAAGCACCACCTATGCTTAGTCTTGAGGAAAACGATTTGAATTGCATTTTGCATAACACAATCTTGATATGTAATTATTCAATTGGAAACTTGACAGTGCATGCATTCAAGCCATGTCCTGAATAACCAAACAAATGTATTTGTATCTTCATTCGAAACCAATCAACAACCAAATAGAGTTGATTGCCCGTGATGATTAACCCCAACGAAAGGAGCGAAGGGCATATTGTACTTGTTAGTTAGGTAAGTGGTGTCAAAAGTAACTATATCACCGAATTCCTTAAATGCTTGTTTACATCTGTTGCCCGCCCAAAACACATTCCTTAACATAGACTCCTCGTCCAAGTCCATATTGAAATAAAAACCTGGATTGCATGTTTGCATTTTCGAGAAATAAGCCTGTAACGTAGCAGCGTCCCCTACACCAAATCTTAAACGCCGCACTTTATCGATGAAATTTCTACAGTCTTTCTCAACACGGTCATGTTCTAAAATCCACTCGCTTCCACTACAATTGAGTTATAGCTTTTATGCATTGGGATTCCTGCTATATCATTGACCTCAAGCCGCCTTTTAATTGTTGGTACTAAGTTGTTGATTGCATCGATACAACTTAGATTTAGATGGGCTTGTCCTATGGTTATGCTCCAAATGTACAATGTTTATTCGCCATATTCCACAAGCATAAGAACACACAGTTAACTTGGTGGAGGCTTCAAAGAAGTACTTGTATTACTCTTTCATCGGTCTTCTCGACTACAACTATAACTCACATATCATACAACCCCATTATCACCCTTCTTAGAGTTTCTTTTTCTGACAGGAAACCCTATTTCATAAGTATAGTTCTTATAGAATTCAAATAACTCATTCTCGCTGTCAAATTTCATACCAAGCTTAGGAATATGAATCTCATTTTCTACTTCTAACATATCATCAGCCAAGCAATCATCACCTACAATCTCAGATGAGTAAAACTCCATTCCTGTATGTAAGTAATTAAATAGCTAAAATTTGTTTTTTCCATGACTAATAAGCTTAATTGAAATTTTATTTCGATTCGAAATATTGCATTGCAATTGAAAAAGCGCTAAGTTACCACTTTTTGCATCACTGTCTACTATGTTGTCCAACATCTGTTTAGTTTCTTGGTTATTATGGGTCTCCTTATCTGTAAAAAATGAAGAAAAATGTATAAATGTGTCTTCCTTGCCTTCGATATGCATATATGCTGAAAAATATAAAAATTTCACATTAAAAGGAAAGAAAATTATTTCACCATTGTTGCAGTACCCTCGCCGACTTCATCGTCGTCCATATTGGAAAGTATCCATAAAAATCAGTGCTATTGGGTCGATTTTCTCTCTTAAAGTGAATAAGGGAATGGGATTTTTGGGGTTTTTTTTGAGTGAACGCGATTTTTAATCAATTCTCTTACCTCTTTTGCTTCGAAGCCTTCGTGTAGTCAGAGATTTGGGTTCCCTTGATTTTCGCCGTCGACTGCAGGACGTGGACGAGAAAGGGCCCATTAGATTGTGGTTTATGGGTGAATGAAGGGTTCTGAATGATGGGTTATTTGTACTTTATGGGTGAATCAAAATGATAAGTTAGGGGTTGTTTCATAAATTTTAAAGCTTTTTAAATGGATCACAAGATTTTGAATCAAAAAAACGTCAACTCATCATAATAGACACCCTTATTTAAAATGTGATGTACCAGTAGCATTTCCTATATATATTGCCTTGGGAGACATGGCATATTAAAGGAAGTCATTAAAATGTTGACACGTGGTATCCCATAAAAAATTTGGCAAAATCCTTTTGTAGATCTAGCATTCTCCTATATATACATTATTCTTTATAAAAAAATTAATATTTAATATTATTAATTTGACGTATCTTTAAATAGTAAATAAGAAATCAATATACTTAAACTTAATTATAAATTAATTTTTTTTATATAAAATCATATAATTCTTAAATTACAAATAAATATTTTCATGAAAAATGATGAAAAAAGAGAGAGAGTTATAACATTTTTTATTTATAATTTATTTTTTCATAGACTCCTAAAATTTTGGGATGAATGAGAGGCATATTTTGAAATCTTATTTTAGTATTTTCTGATTAAAAATTAGTACACTAAAAACGTTAAAAGTCATTAACAATTTGAATATCCAAAACTTATAAAAACTTCTAAAAAGTTTTAGGTGAACACACAGTGATTTTTAAAAATTTACAAAAGTCTCGATTGATTAAAACAATCCTTTTAGAGAATTTCAAAGAGTCTACGTTAAATGCCCCCTAAATTTTTTAAATTCCAAAATGTTTTTAAAAGTTTCAATTGAATACACAATCTTCAAACTTTTTACAGTTTAACGAAAATCAGTATTTCAGTAATTGAAAATTAGCAGTTGCATTTATCTCCCTATCTTCAATCCCTCCTTTGAAACTCGACATTAGGAATTTTTTAAGAGTAATTTATACACATTACAATTTTTATTTCTTGTGCCCATTTTAATTGTACATAAGATATTTAGGGGGTGTTTGATGGAGATTAAAATTAGATTTTTAATTGATTTTGATAGAAGTTTTTGAAATGTCTGATTGAAAAGCTGTGGTATCATGTATCCATGAAAGATGTGGTTAATATTGATTGTTTGACTTTGATTTAGGTTAAAATCTGATTTTAATCCGTACCAAACAAATTTTTAATCTTTGTAAATTATAACAATTAGGGCGTGTTCGGTAGAGATTAAAATCGGATTAAAATTGAAAATTAACCTTTATTGTTGACTTTTATTAGACGAGTGGAATCCAATAACAGCTATATTTTCAATTTTAATTAGATTTTAATTACTATTGAACAAGCCCTTATGTTCATAATGACTTTTTATATTATTTATATTCTCAAAATTTTCATTAGTTAACAAATTTTGTATTTGATGACAGTTTTATATTCAAAAGTCTATTGAAATGACGTAAAATAACTTATTTTTCTATCATATTTTTAAAAAATAAATAAATAAGAAGTGTAAAAAATATTTTCACTCATTCGAAAGTATGAAACAAACTAATTAATAGAAAGTTGAAAATAAGAATTCGTAAAAATTAATTTTGAAAATAGTTGTTAAAACGAAAAAATTGAAAAGTTAAACTGCAATTAAAATGTGGAGTAATAAATAAAAATTATAGTATCAATATAATCACCAATTTTTAATAGTGAAAAAATTAAAGGGATTACTTTATCCCTTCGTAAAACTATCCATGTATCCAAACAGAGGCGTTCCTTTTCTTACCCTCTGGCTTTTACATATAAACCCTAAAAAAAAAGTCCCTTGTTTCGCCGCCACAAATTCCTCCCTCCTCTTCTCTTCTCTTCTACCCCGTCCCCAATATTTACTCAGAATTAAATGTGCCTAAAGAATCGAACGGCGTTTCAGTTCGAGGTTATATTTTGTTCTTCTTTTCGAAGCAATGAATTGTATCAAAGGTATTGAAAGTATTTTTGTGATTGCTTTTGTATAATTGCTAGTTTTTCTTTTTTTGTTTCTTTTTTTTTTTTCAACTATCCCAGTGAAGAACGTAAGATTGAAATAAAGTAGTGGTCTGATTTAATTGATGAAACTATTATTCTGAGGGATATTATTTCTACTATGAAGTTTTGTTATTTCAAATTATTTTTTTGGACTGATCATTTCCTCAATTTCTGTATTTTTCTGCTGAAGGATGGAATTCAATCCATCGTTTTTTCATAATTTCATTCACGGGAAAATATTTTTTTCAATGCATTCTGTTAATCTTTTTGAAGAATAAGATCATTTTTCATATATATAAGTTTGTTTTTATAATTTATGCTTCTATTTCCAAGAAGACCCTGCCTTTGAGGGATGTGCTGGTTCTATTACTCTTGATGTTCAAACTTTTCCTGCAAGATGTGCCTTTTAAAAACAAAGAATATGAGATATAAAAATGATTATAGTATATGTATTTATGTTTTCTTGTTTTTGTATCATTTTTTTCGTTTATTTTTTCCCAACTATCCCAATGAAGAACGTAAGATTGAAATAAAAGTAGTGGCCTGTTTGAGTTCGATGAAAATATTGTTCTGAGGGATATTATTTGTACTTTGAATTTTTTTTTTCCGCTGAAGAATGAAAATTGATCTATCATTTTCATCAGTTCATTCCCAAAGAATTGTTTGATTTGTAATACATAATGCTAATCTATTTGAAGATGAAAGATCTGTTTTTTTATTTATTTTGGTTGTAATAAGTTATGCTGCTGTTTTGAAGAACGTCCTGTATCCCTATGACGAATATTCATGAAGTTTTTACGTTAAAAGTAGACTGATATTCTTTGAAGAGAAATGAATTCTGAGGGATGTGCTAGATTTATTACTATCTTGGAAGTGATAGACACAATAATTCAACAAAAATAGAAGTTGTTCAAACTATCATAGAAGATGTGCCTTGTTTGATTAAGCTGTTTCAACTTAGTGGACTTCCCATTTGCTTTTGCTTCAAAAATTAGCCTTCTTTAACTGTTCTTTATGTTGTTTTGTACTCAGTTGGCTTAATTAGTCACTACTAAGAACTGTCAATTCATGAAAAGTAGTGGACAGATATCCATTGATTATACTTTTATTGTGAGCGATCTTTATGTTCTTTGGTACATATTTTGTTTTATGTTTGTTCTTGGCATTTTCATATGGAATAAAATTGCAACATTGTGTTTTCATGGCATTAAATATGAACAAGAAAAGCTCATCTAATTGGACTATTTAGATGCAAGTAATTAAAAGAACAAGAAACTTGATTTGGCTGCATTTACTTACCTTGCTAGTTGAGACAATGCCTTTAATGCTAACGATAAAACTTCTTGTACAGGTCCTTTTGCCAGATCGCTTACAGGGAAATTTAAAATTGGTGACGTGGCAATTATTTAAAAAAAAAAGAAGAAAACTAAGGAATGATGGAATCAAATTTAACTGTAAGCACTCTCTTTGCCCCCAAATTGGATAACCTTCAAAAATCCATCCCAACTGCGAAAATCGTCACCTCTGACGATTGCCTGCAAAAATCGTCGACAGCTCCGGAAACTATCTCCCGACCATCTTCTCCACCTTTGGCTAACCCTTGTGAGCCACTCTTCTCGTTTTCTTGAGTATTGTGCATTTTTTATTTTTCATTATCTGTTGCTTTGCAAGATTTGGTTTTCAAGGAAGATTTACTAGATCCTTTGCCACTAGAAGACAACTCAAGGAAATGTATATTAGGATTCAAGTTTTACATTGGCCGTCAACCTATAGCAACCCTCTATCATTTACTTAGGTTCGGGACTTGCTATAATGAAAATAGATGAGTTATGCCGAGATATTCATTCCTTCAGAAAACAATTTACTTCTCATATTGACGAATTAGAGGAGATGTCAACCACTAAGGGTATTGGGAAACAACTAATAGTGGATTGGAGATTTAGTGGTATAATGTTAACTTGATCAGGGGTATGCTGGGATTTGCGAAAGTATCACCTTACCTTGAAATAAAAAATAGTATTTTGAGGCACCACTGATCAGAGAATTAACATATACTTAACATATATTGAAATGATGTAAAAGAGACTAGAAAGTGCATACTAACACCCAAAAAAATAGTAACTATTGAAATTTTAGCCCTTGTTATTTTGTTAGTGTGCCTTCCTTCGTTATCGCTTATACAACTACATAATAAGAGCAATCATGCTATATTGAAATGATTATTTTGTATCAATCTAAAATTACTTTTTGATCTAGTTATTGTAGTTTAATTTGCTTATGTTTTGCTGAATGTTATTGCTTATGTTGTCACAGCAAAAGAAATTATGGAAGATGTGCATGATGGTATTTTGGTGGAATCCAATAATAAGAACGTTACAGACAACATGAACATAGTGGAAGACGAATTGGTAGGAGGTGATGGTGCGATTGTGCCTAAGGTGGGTATGATGTTCATAGATGAAAAAGAAATGTTTGAGTTCTACAAAAGATATGCTTATGATGTAGGTTTTCCAGTTAAGAAGAGGAATTCGAAAAAGGGGGATGATGGAGCTTTGAGATATGTTACGTTCACATGTGGTCGTGAAGGTCGAAGAAGTAGTAATACAAGTCGTTCTTTGAAGCCGCAACCAACAGTTCAGACAGATTGTAAAGCCAGAATCTCTGCATCTTCAATTAATCATGGAACTTGGAGAATTAACACAGTTCACCTCGACCACAATCATAAAACAAGTCCTTCCAAGTCCAGGTTGTATCGATGCAATCGAGAATTGAGTGCACATGTAAAACGAAAAATTGAAGTGAATGATATGACAGGAATTTCATTGCAGAAAAGTTACAACTCCGCAGTTGTTGAAGCAGATGGATATGAGAATATGACTTGTGTGAAAAAGGATTGTCGAAACTATATTGAGCAAGCTAGACGATTAAAACTTGGAGGAGATATCGCAGCATTACAATCCTACTTTTCAAAGATGCAAGCACTGTGTTCGGGATTTTACTTAAGTATGGATTTGGACGACGAGTTGCGACTGAAGAATGTATTTTGGGCAGATAATAGGTGTAGGCAAGCATATAGGGAGTTCGGCGATGTTGTCACCTTTGATACCACTTACCTTACAAATAAGTACGACGTGCCTTTCGTCTATTTTGTTGGCATGAATCATCATGGACAATCAATATTACTTGGTTGTGGTTTGGTATCAAATGAGGACACAGATAATTTTGAGTGGCTGTTTAGGACATGGCTTGAGTGCATGCATGGTCAAGCTCCCTATGGAATAATTACTGATCAAGATAGTGCCATACAAAATGCAATTCAGATTGTTTTTCCAAATACAAAGTATAGATGGTGTTTGTTGCATATTTTGAAAAAGTTGCCAGAAAAGTTTGGTTACCATGTTGATAAGGGTTCGATATTTTCGGCTATACACGGATTAGTGTATGATTCGCAGATTGTTGAAGAATTTGAAGAAGGTTGGAGAGCGATGATCGATACTTATGACTTGCATAATAATGATTGGTTGTCAGGACTGTATGAGAATAGAGGTCGTTGGGTTCTTTGCTTTTTGAAAACTACTTTTTGGGCAGGGATGTCAACAACTCAACAAAATGAGAGTATGAATGCGTTCTTTCATGGGTATGTTCATTCGAAGACTTCATTGAAGCAATTTGTCGAAGAGTATGAACGAGCACTAAGGAATAAGGTTGAGAAGGAGTTTCAAGCCGATTTTAAGTCGTTCTTGCAAATGGTACCGTGTGCAACAAAGTATGAAATGGAAAAGCAATTTCAATCTGTTTACACCATTTCAAAATTTAGGGAAGCTCAAGATGAGTTCACGGGGAAGATTTATTGCGATCTCATATCTGTTTCGGAGGGATGTTTTGGGGCGTCGTACGAGGTACGAGAGGATGTGATATATGATGGGCGACGAAAGAAAAAAACGTTTTTCGTCACATTTCAAAGAGAAAAATGTGAAATTATTTGCAGCTGTCACTTGTTCGAGTTTCGGGGAATAATTTGTAGGCATTCGATCGCAGTCTTGATCCGTAATGACGTGACATCATTGCCAGATAGGTATATATTGCGCAGATGGAGGAGAGATGTTAGTAGAGCACACATGAGGGTCGCAGTTAACTACGATGGGTTGGTTAGTACTCCTGAACAGCTGAGATATGACAATATGTGTCAGGCATTCGCTAGGGTGGCAGATCTTGCTGCAGATGATGAAGGAAGGACTCGTGTGATAATGGACTGGATAGAATTTCAATCTAAAGAGCTTGTGATGACAAAGTCGAGTAGTGGAAGTAATGTCCTTTCGTAACATACTATTTAGCAAGTGTATGCTTTTGCAAAATATTGCAATATGATATTGTTATCTTGATTGTTATGTCACAGCTGGTGTATTGATCTGAGAAATCTTGCAAATGATATTGTTATGTCATAATGTGTTATTTTATCCTCAGTTAGAGCCCAATTTGAATGAACATTTTGTTAGTGAGGTAGTATATTGTTGGGGTGAATTTTCTGGAACGTCATTATGTGCTAAGGTTTTATCTTCATGTTATTGATGTTATCTCCATGAGAATTGTGTACAGGACTTGATTTCGAGTATCTTACTTTTTTCTTAACTGAGCGAGCAAAACAATGTCGTGTAAATATGATGGTGTTTTGTGCTACTCAGTAAACTCACCACTGCATTGCCAGCAGGTCTTGTAGTGCAATTGTAATGCGAAACAGAGTAGTGATGCTAGAGATTGTAGCTACATGTACTCACCTTGCTAGGTGGGACAATTAAAATATCAAATCTCTAGTTTCTAGACTCCTCCGCAGTTTCAACAGGTATATATACTCTTGTGGTAATTTGTCTTTCTAATTTTTAGCTTTAAAAAATATACCTAAATTTTATATTCTTTCTATTCCTGTGAATTACTATATGTTTTCCTTAATATGTAAATTAATGTAAAGACAAGATTAAGATTTTTTTGCCACGCTTTTCTGTTTGGTGGATACAATCTGCATAAAGGTTTTTACCAGAGTTCATTCTTCAAAGACCGAAGAAATTTTGCTTGGAAGAATTGGAATGAACACGCTCAAAAACTGACGGTAACATATGGTGTGTTCAGTGGTCTAACAGTGGGATTTAAGATGTGTTATTATGAATCCTGCAGATGATACTATCGTGGCCATGACCTACGTTATTGAAGTTTTGGTTCCAGGACTAGTATGTTCAACTTTCCCCAAGGGGGAGTAACAATAACCATCAAAAGTTTGTTTTTCCTTGATGCTTATCGAGTACTTGGAATTGAACAGGGCTGTTGCAGGGCACTTTGTAATATATGGTGGGTGTGGGTGTGTGTGTGTGTGTTGAAACGAATTGGGATTTATTGGACTAAGAACCAGTCATAAAAAGGAAGTATTAGATCCTTTGAGCTGGGGTTGTCAGCTAAATACTCCAGGTGGAGTGAGGATTCTGTGCTTGGGGCTTTTGTATGTCTAACAATGCTACACTGCTAGGAAAACTTCGACGAATTCATACAGGTAGACACATGACAGATTATCATTGGTTATTGACCATGGCAAAGGGGAATTACTCTTGTATGTCAGGTCTCCTTTTTGGAGAGAGAAAATAACTACTTTGGGTGGAAACTAATGTGCAAATTTTTTTAGACAAACCTTGGAAACATATTCATTTCGTGAGATTGTGGTTGGTAGGTTAGACAGTTCTGTCTTAGGAGATGAGGGATAGCTCTTGGAAGACAGTTTTAATCCGTTGTTATGTAACAAGAGGCATGTCCATCCAAAATGGAAAAAGATTTAGCCCTTGTTTGGGTTAGTTAAAAGTTAGATTTTTAGTATATTTTAATAAAAATTGATGAAATATATAGTTCAAAAAGTTGATAAAGTTATTGATCATATGAATTGTATGATTGAAATTAAATTTAAGGGGGAAAAAATGAGTTTTAGAAAATTCGAGCTAAATAGGGCGTAATTAGGGCTGGACAAAACCCCGAACCGAATCGTACTGAATCGGGCTCGAACCGAACTGAATCGAATGGTTCTTCTTAAACTAAATATTCGAACGGTTATCTGAATCGGGAACCGTGTTCAATTCGATTATCGGTTCTATATCAAGAATCGAAGAATTGAATAATTCTTTTTAATTTTTTATCTTAAATAAGTCAAATTATTTTATTTTTTTAAAATAAATTTGCTAACTAATTAATTTAGTCCAAACCCAAAATATAATTTTACTATTTCTAATTGCTAGTCAAGCTCAACTTAATCAAATTGATCTAAATTTTACTCGAATCAGTTATTCTATCGCAATGTCGTTTTTGTCGTTTTATTATTGTGAACTCGCAATCTTCCTCTATTTTTGATTTTAACAGTCAAACCTATGGAGAATTCAACAAAGAGATGTGCAAAAGAAGATGTCATAGTCGAATTAATGTAGCGTTGTTGTAAAAGTCAAAATAGCTTGAACAGCCGCTTTGATCAAGACCTCCTTAGCTGCTGCTAAAACAAATGTCTACACCACCTTATACTGAACCCCTTCAATTACTTTCTTCTTAATTCACCTGATTACTATAACTATGTTGAAGTCGTGAATCATAACAGTTATCATGCATCAATGAAAATCCTAAATTGTTTATTTGTGCCGCGCATTTGATTTTTTTTTTACATATTTTCGTAGAGTTATTAAGTTTAGATCGTAACTCAAATAGAATTGTTAATCAATATTTAAAATGGATAGTCCTCTCGAAAATGATTATCTGAACTCTTTAGGTTCACTTTACTACTTTCAAATTGACATTATACACATCACACAACAATTTGAGTAGAAGAGAAATAATTGCTAATCTACACTGCTTTCTAACTATTTAAACAATGTTTGAGCCCATTCTTTTTTCTTTTTTCTCATTTATTTTTCTATAGTATTATTTTCAATCACATATTTTTCAAATAAAATAATATTACACACAAATTTGAAATTTTTCATCACACATTCTCCCATCAATCACTGTTCAAAAACTAATTCTAAATAAGGGCCGAAACACCCCCTTAATGTACACTGATGCTTGGCCATGTTTGACCTTGTGGAAAAGGTAATTTACGCGTTTAGATATTTTGTGTTTTTGCCTTGAGTTAGACGAAGGGCTTGTATATACAAGAATGGGTTTAAAATTAAGGTACACCTTTTTTTCTTTTGGTTCAATGAGTTTTTTAACATTTTGTTTTGATAGAATTGATTGGAGTTGGATCATTTTATTTTTCAGTAGAATTGATTGGAGTTAGTGAAACGATTTTACAGTGAATTTAATCCAGAACAACGAATTTGAGTGTAAAATTACTTTGACAGGCCCTTTTTTTTTTTTTGGAATTTTAGTGAACTTGAGTATAGAATTACTTTAATGAGATTTGTTTTTCTGATCTTGTTTCAGGATTAGTATACTTTCAGTGAAGATTAAGGGTGGAATTGATTGGAGTTCCATAGACAAAGCAAATTTACAGTGAATTTTTTATTGATATTTCAGTGAAATTGTATGTACAATTATTTTAATAGGATTTTATTGTGAACTTGTTAGTAATCAATATAATTAAAGGCTTGAAACTGCATTTAATTCATTCGAAAAATCCGCGATATGTAATTTTTTTGTGAGGCGTTATTTCAAGTGGAGTGACAATAAATTTGGACTCGTGTTGATGGTTTATACTCTTGTTGCATTCTTGTTTTCAACATCTGAAACCAAACGTTTTCGTCTCTTAACCTTTCATTTTAGTTGCAGTCTCATCCTAGACCTTAAAATGATAGATGAAACGTACACATCTTGGCCTATAAAAGGTAAACAATAGCTCGTGCTTGATTAATTAAATTTTGCTAAAATTTTATCGACTTTTAAACCCATCAAACTTCAAATTTAATCTCACTTTCACAGTTTCTACAACATTTCATCAACTTTTATAGAAAGAAAGGGGTTGGAGAAGGTGAAGAGATTTTAAATTTCCCTGGGACAGCTGGTGCATCTAAATTGAAGGATATACACCAAAATGCATAACCCCATTTGATTTTGTGGATTTTTGTTGTGCTTGCATTTCTTGGTTTAATTTTGAAATCAAGAGGGTGATAATGGTTTTATTTACCTGTAGACACGAGGGCTGAGGGAGATGTATTTAATATGCCTATTTCCATCTCTGCTGTTCTCGAAATTAATATAGAGATGAACATAAAAATGGTGAGTTGGGGAAAGAAGAATTGAAAAAAGGATAAAGAAGATAAAAGGAAAAGGGTATTTTAGAATTGAGGAAAAAAAAGGTCCTGTCAAAATAATTTTATGCATAGAGGCTACCAATTTTTTTGAATAGAATAGGGCAGAAAACTGAAAAACAGTTGTATGCAGGACAGAAGCACTTCTTTATGAAATTCTTTCTTCTTTTTAAATGGTAATTATTTATTTATTTATTTATATTATTATTGTTGTTCTTGTTGTTGTCGGTCGTCGTCTTTACCTGGAGTATAGCCATATAAATTGACAGCGCTGTTTCAACAAAGATTTAATTTTTTATTATTATTATTTTTCTTTCGTGTAGCTTCGTGAGTCTTAATCATGGCAGCATCAGTTCAAGGTACCATTGTGGAGCAAATTCATGAGCTAATGGTTTCACCCACAGGTGGTATACCAACTTGGAGAAATGCCCATTTTATTTAACCCTCTATTTCATCCATTGATGGACCACCCATGAAGCTTCCATCTCTGTCGGGGTGGATGGATCAAATCAAGAAATGGAAAACATGGGTCGAAAAAATGGAGTCCAGCTACCACTGTGTCCGGAAAAAAAGTCGGGATATATGAAGCTATCAAGGCATCCACGTACGTAATACATGATGATAGTGATTTGATTTTTGGGCTTGCAGAAAGATGGAGTTCTTAGACTAACATCTTTATTTTCCCATGGGGTGAGGCAACTATTACACTGGAGGATTTGCAGATTGTGGGTGGTTTTTCAGTTTTGGGCAGTCCTGTTCCTGTTGAGTACCCGGAACTTGTTGATATTGAAAATCTTTTCATCAGTTATAATGCAAATAACCATTCTCAGTGGTTGACTATGTCCATGGATAAGGGGACTGAATCTGAGCACATAGCTTCTCTTTCTCTATGGTTGTCAAGGTTTGTTTTTCCTGGAAACGAACCGGATCATATTGGTAATCATGTTTTCCGGATTGCAATTTACCTTGCTCGAGGAGCCCAGTTAGCGCTCGCACCTGCTGTTCTAGCTAGCATATATAGGGACATGGGCCTGTTGAAAGCATCAATGGCTGATTCAACTCAGGTAGAGGATGGCAGCTTAATGTCCTTTGCCCTTTGGTCAGTGGTCACCATTGTGTTACATTCAAGTTTGGGCTTGGGAGAGGCTGCCACCACTGCACCCGAAGCCCAATTTCATGAAGTCAGGAGAGCTTCGACTGGCTCTTTGGAAAGGCCTTAAAAAACTTGATATTGGGAATGTAAGGCTGGCTTTTAATTATGCTGGAGAGACTTTTCTATGGCGACCATGTGCATTGGCAGTGGATAATTGGTCAATCCCTAAACTGTACAAGGAAAAGGAAGACTAGGTTGTTGGCAACAATATAGATTCTGAATTAGAATCCTTGGGCTAGATGTTTGAGGCCTTCTAAACTTGTTTGGATTGATTTTCAAGAACCTTATAATCCACATCGAGTAGCTATGCAATTTGGACTCGATCAAGATCTACCTGTATGGATTTCCCGGGACAATATAAGTTGTGACATTCCGGGGTACAATTTTACGAGGCCATTGAGCTATGATAATTGGATATATCTTCCATCTTGACTTTCTGAATCAGATTTTACTGCACGGTACTTGGAATGGTGGAGGAAAATAGTTTTTTGTCCAGTTGATTACTTCAAAAATGTGGTAAAACGACCAAGAAGTTCTCGAGTACCTCGTTATCGTCCAGGTAAGTTGAAGCAACTGAAAACATGTAACTCTCCTTCGGCAAGGTTGCAAACTGGTAGCAAATTCCAGTGCGATGAGGGATTGTCTCGCCAAGCGAAGCATTATCCGGCTGCTTTATTTCAAAGCACTTCTACTATGACTGGAGGGGTTGGATTGTCTTCAAAGATGAAGCTAATGGTAAAACAAGAAGAAGATACAAAGCAACAAAATTCAAGCACTGGCCGTAATGTCCCTCCTGGTTTCCTACCCAAATCCATTGAAGGAAAAGGAAAAAGTATGTTGCAAACTTGTAGCAAATTCCATAGCAATGAGGACATATCCTCGTGCAATTCAGCTGTTATCTGTTCATTTTCATAGTTCTTCATTTACTGTGGCAGGTTTGCAGCCATCGAGAAAGCATGAAGAACATTTTATACACATTGCAGGCGCAAGAATAACAAGATCAATGACAAGGTTTTGAGACAAACACGGACAAATCTCAAAAATCCAAGCTGAAAAAGGACCATCATCCTGATGTCCCTTCTGGTTTTCCACCCAAATCGAAGGGCATAGAGATAAAACGCAATGAGGAGAGATCATCCTTCAATGTTGAGCCTCACAAAATGCACCCTGGGATAAAACTGGGAGGACATAATGTGCAGGGTAGGCTTGCAAAAGGAAAATCCGTCTTGGTTGAAGAACAAGCTCATGGAATTACTAGTGGAGAAAATATATCGATTCAGAAAGGAGATATCATGACTAAATCTGAGTCGATAAGAATTTTGAAACTTGAATCTCGCATAAGAATGCTCAATAGTGAACTTGCAAGGCTGAAGAGGAAATTAATGGAGAAATGACAATATTGTTTATTTGCTTTATTAAACACCAAAGAGGAAATTAAACACCCCACTGTTGCACTTTGTCCTATAAACAAGACTTATTCTCTGTCAAACGCTGATTTTGCGTTTACTTGAGCACTAACAATATAGTACTGTTTTCCTAGTTTGCATGTAGCCATGAGATTGGTCTAAATATACGTTAATTTGACTAAGAAGAAGTTGATACAGTATTTTATTTTATTTATTTATTTATTTTTTTTCTGAGAACACCAAACATAACTTTAATATTAAGGTAAATCGCCGAGAATCTCAAGTAAAAGAAAGCAAGACATACAAAGAGTTCAACGAATTACATCAACAATATTAAAAAGCAAACGAAGCAAGTTCATGGGCCGCCTTATTCCCAATTCTAGGAACATAGTGGCAAAAACCACAATCCATAACAACTAATATTGCCGAAACATCAAGAAGAACGTCTGCATTGGGGTAAGGATACCAATATTTTGCAAACTTTGGAACACCCGGAGAGAATCACATTCGACTAATGAAGTGTGGAGAGACGTTTAATGTGCCAGCAGTAAACCCTCATGTGGTGCTACGAGCTCCGCCACCTGCACTGGAAAGGTCCCCACAACCCGCTTGGCATGAGCAGGCAGTGCAGCCATGAACACTCCCAACTCATCACGGATCACCGCCACCACTCCCATCCAACCTTCGCCATGCCGGACGGCTGCTTGGTATTCAAAATAGTTGTTGTAAAAATATTGATAATACATGCAGATATCATCACACAAGTAGTAAATAATGAGTTGAATTATTAAATAGTTAAAAACAAAATAAAATTGCTTAGAAGGTTTTTTGGCAATCGAAATCATTCTTAGAGACATTTTTCACGGAATTGCTCAGAAAAATTTAGTGGGCATCTTAATGTCACGTGGCTGTCTGGTGGAGATTTTAATGAAACATTCACTCACATAGTTTGGTTAAACAACAAAATTTGCATTTCATTAAGAAAATATTGGGCAAAAAAATTAAAATAAGACCTTTTTCTGATAGAACATTTTCGGCGAATTTTTTCAAATAGTCTTTTCTAATGGTCAATGCAGAAATATTGAACATAGAAAATTTTAGAATATTTCGAAAAAAATTTAGAAAGAAAGCCGTTCTTCACTACGTTTTGAAATAGAAGATCGAAAGGACCAAGGGATAGAAAGTAACAACGAATGTCTTTCTAAATTTTGGTATCTAAGCATAGGATTTTAATTTCTTAACCTTCCATTTTAGTCACACCCATAATCTCAATAGATGTGATACTAATAAATAAAACAATAGAAATGAGAAAAATGAAAAGGAAAAGGCCCCAACTCCACTACCCTACTGGCCATCACCCCATATGGCCCTACAGTCCTTCTCCCAGTGCCAGAAAAAATATGCTCGCACCTTGGGTCCTTAAAGAGTACCATTGCCATGGAGGCACCAGAATCTCATTATTTTTGTGGCAATGCAAAATTTTATTTTCCTCTCTACTGTTCTTCAAATAGATAGACATGAATAGAAAAACAGTGTGGGACGTGTGAAAATAATTTTGCTAAAACAGTACTTTCTCTTGATTTATTTATTTATTTTTTTCTTTTATGGTACTTGCTGTGTTTATCTTCTGTTTACCTGGATTGAACCCTGTCGTTAGATTTATTTATTTTAGTTGTTTTCCTTTTGTATAGTTTTTTGTGTCTTCATCCTGGTAGAATCAGTTGAAGAAACCATTATGGAGCAAAGAAAAGAGCTAATGGTTTCACCCACAGGTGGTATGCCAACTTTGAGAAAAGCTCATTTTCTTAAACCCTCTGTTTCCTCCATTGATGGACCACCCATGAAGCTTCCATTTCTAACCCCTAAACCAAAATGGCCTCTTGAGGTGAATTTCAATGGATGGAGGGATCCAATCAAGAAATGGGATAAATGGGTCGATAAGATGGAGTCGAGGTACAACTCTGTATGGAAAAAAGTTGGGATTTATGAAGCTATCATGGCGTCTATGTATAAAATATATGTAGACAGTGATTTGATTTTTGGGCTTGCAGAAAGATGGTGTTCTGAGACTAATACATTTATTTTTCCATGGGGTGAGGCCACTGTTACATTGGAAGATATGCTGATTTTGGGTGGTTTTTCAGTTTTGGGTAGTCCTGTTTCATCGCCTCTTGATTCCCCGGAACTCGTTAATATTAGAAATTTTCTAGTAAGACTTGATACAAATATCCATTCTAAGTGGTTGAAGATGTTCATGGGTACCGGAAGTGAATACGAGCATGAAGCTTTTCTTTCTCTATGGTTGTCGAGGTGTGTTTTTCCTGGTAATCGACAGGATAAGATTGGTGAACAAATTTTTCGAATCGCAATTTACCTTGCCAGGGGAACCCGGATGGCTCTAGCACCTGCTGTTCTAGCTAGCATATATAGGGACATGGGCTTGTTAAGAGGATCAATGGTTGCTTCAACTCAGATGGAGTCTGAAAGTTTTTTGGTACTTACCCTTTGGTCACCGTTGTGTTATGTTCAAGTTTGGGCCTGGGAGAGGCTGCCGCCGCTGCACCCAAGGCCTAATTCTATGAACTCCGGCGAGCTTCGACTGGCTCGTTGGGAAGGCCTGAAATATGATATTGGGAATGTGAGGCCGGCTATTAATTATGCTGGAGAGACTTTTCTTTGGAGACCATATGCATTGGCTCTAGATAATTGGTCAATTCCTAAGTTCTATAAGGAAAACGAAGCATGGGTTGTTTGTAAAGATATGGATTGTGTATTTGAGTCGTTGGCTAGATGTTTGAAGGTGTGTAAACTAGTTGGTATGGATTGCGAGGAACCTTATAATCCACATCGAGTTGCTATGCAATTTGGGTACGATCAAGATCTTCCGGGATGGGTTTCCCGAGACAATAGGAGTACTGATATGGCCTGGTATAATTTTTTCAAGCCTTTAAGTGATGATGAGATGCTATATCTTCCATCTAGACTGTCTGAGTCGGATGTGACTACGAGGTATTTGGAATGGTGGAGGAAAACAGTGTTATGTCCAGTGAATGCCTTTAAAGGTGTGGTGAAACGACAAAGAAGTTCGCGAGTACCTCATAATCGTCCACACAAGTCGAAGCAACTGAAAACAGGTAATGCTCCTTTGGCAACGCTGCAAACTCGTAGTAAATTCCAGCGCAATGAAGGATTACCTCCTCAAGTGAAGCCTTTGCAGGCTGCTTTATTTCAAAATGTTTCGCCTATGATTTTAGGGGTTGGATTGTCTATAAAGATTGAGCCAGTAGTAAAACTAGAAGATACAGAACAACACAATTCAAGAAATTATCCTGATGTCCCTCCTGGTTTCCTGCCCAAATCCATTGACGTGAAAGGAAAAAGTACGTTGCAAATTTCAAAACTATGAGAAGATCCTTTTGAACGTTATTCTTCTGTTGTCTGCTCATTTTCATAATTGTATGTCTACTGTGGCAGGTGTCGGATTTTGTACAAGAATGCGACAATTGATAAAGCAAGAAGAAGATACGATACAGTGTGAAGTTGCAGGAATAATAAGATCAAACACGGCTGCAGATGAGTTTCGACAATCTAAACTGAAAACGGACCTTTATCTTGATGTCCCTCCTGGTTTTCCACCCAAACATAAACAACTGAAAACAATCCATTATCCTGATGCGCCTCCTGGTTTTCCACCCAAATTTACGGGCATAGAGAAAAAATGCAATGAGGAGAGATCATCATGCAATGTGCCTTACAAAATGCAACATGGGATAAAACTGGGAGGATGTAGTGAGCAGGCTAAACTTGCGAAAGGAAAATCCGTCGTGGTTGAAGAACAGTCTCATGGAAGTAAAAATTGGGAAAAGACATCGACTCAGAGTGCAAATAGCATAACTAGATCTGAGTCTAGGAGAATTTTGGTACTTGAAGATCACTTAAGCGTACTCGAGAGTGAACTCGCAAGGCTGAAGAAATAGTTAACATGCACAGGCATATAGAGATTCATCATGTTTGCGGGATTACAGTCTTATCTGATTTTTCTCTTCCATTTTTAACCTCTATCTCAGCTTTTCTGGATTTAAGATTTGTAGAGATATTGTGAACACCTGATAGAAAGCAGTGACGGAGATTATATGTAAAATTGAAGTGAAATTGATGCTGAAAATTCTTTCTTTTCTGAAGTTGATTCTCACAAAATCATCTACTCTGCCGAATTCTACATCGCGTGGTTACTGAATGGATGAATTCTAAGTCAAGGACCCACACTCATGTGAGCTCACAAGCACGCATTTTTCTTGATTCTGTCTCGACCGCTACCTTCTCATCACTAAAGTACCATTGCCTTTGTATGATTATAGATGATGGGGCCAGGAAACTTGCCCATCAGATTCAAACTCACAAAATTTCTACAATTAATGGTGCGTAAATAGAACTGTTTTGTTTTAATTTCGTTGTTTAGTTAAAATACCAAATCTGAACTAGTCGATGTTGAGGGAAAACTATTATGTTTGCATTGGGGGCTGGCGGGTGTTAGTAGTTGTTCTGTATTTGTTTACTTTTTGGAGTTAGTTTTTTGTACAAGTGACATGTAAACTGTTTTACAGGTGTTGCACTGACAGCATCAGTATGATCAAATTTTTTTTTTGGCCCCAACATCCAATGAGAAATTGCCACGTAGATCTATGTAATGTAATATGTACAAATCCCGTGTACACATAGCACTTCTCTTCCATTTTTTCCCAAGGAGGAAATTTAACACCCTTTTTTCCCCAGAGAGGAAATTTAACACCCAACAATTGCATTTTGTCCTAAGAACGGGATTTATTCTCTGTTAAAACACTGATTTTATGTTCACTTGAACTGTAATAATATAGTACCTAGACTGCATGCGAAAATTTATACAAAACCGATCGAGAGAACAAAATTATAAACTTTCTTAAGGTGGACTTTTATTCATTTCGTAATTCAAAAATTTTGCTTTGGTTTAGAAATAGAAGTTTTCGCTATTATCCTTTATTCACATCGTCAGTGGTACCTTGTTGTCACTTACAAATTAGTGACTAAAACAATGCATGGAAGTGACTCAAGTCATTTTCAAACCTTGGACAAAAACTCTATTGATAAGTCATCTTGTGGTCTTTGTTGCCTTGACAAAGAAGCTCACCATCTCAAATTTTCAATTAGTAAAATGAAGTTTTTACAAGATATAGTATGAGTCAGCTCGACCGGTAACCTTCAAAACAAGGTTCAAGTTGTAAAGCGTTCTCTCAATTAATAAAAGTTGTGAAATGATAAATATACATTCTTATTTAAATAAAACAAAAAGACAAGAAAAATAAAGTACTAATTGCAATNAAATTAGTGACTAAAACAATGCATGGAAGTGACTCAAGTCATTTTCAAACCTTGGACAAAAACTCTATTGATAAGTCATCTTGTGGTCTTTGTTGCCTTGACAAAGAAGCTCACCATCTCAAATTTTCAATTAGTAAAATGAAGTTTTTACAAGATATAGTATGAGTCAGCTCGACCGGTAACCTTCAAAACAAGGTTCAAGTTGTAAAGCGTTCTCTCAATTAATAAAAGTTGTGAAATGATAAATATACATTCTTATTTAAATAAAACAAAAAGACAAGAAAAATAAAGTACTAATTGCAATCATACCACCAATTTTTTTTAAAAAAAAGTAT
>CAIGRK010136254.1:0-10237 GCA_903798315.1 Fraxinus greggii
CAAAACACATTACACATCAACAATCATGACTTATCTCATCCAGAGTCTTCTTTAGTTTCTGATGTATGACCTGTTCAGCAACCAGAAGGTTCAAAATGATTATGAGGCCTTACTACTTTGGACTCACGTATTGTTATATTCTTCACTCTATTATTTCTTTCTTCTTAAAAGTTTTATGGATTGATGCTAAGAGGGGGCAGCTCATGCACTTGTCAAAAACTTGCATGAATTGAGAAGTGCCAAAAGTGTGTATTCATTTAAGCCCCAAGGTCATGTTTGCTATGTAATACTTGACTAGACTAAACAATACAGTTCAACTTCTATTTATTTATTTCTTAATACTTCCAATGATATCCAGCCCTCCTAACCAAACATACCATAAAAAGAAAAAACTGCATTTTCCTAAACTAGCCTCGCTCTGTAATATCAAATAATTAGCCAAATTTCTCGTTATACAATAACTCATTTACTTCATAATTTGTTGCTTTCATGTACTATTTTTATCATTGCCCATTTGTTAGTTTCATGATTCAATCTATCTATGATGTGCATAGATACGTTTGTAAAAATTTTTGTAGAAAATTTGCTCTGCATTCTATTTGAATAACACGAGCAATATGAATGTTTTTATCTTGTGACTGTAGAAATTGGAACCATATCAGAAATCCAATTGCTTGTCTTATATGCTTGAGCTGAGCTCATCCCAAAAGGAACTTGTATACTGGAATGCTTCCAATTTGGCAGGTATATTAAAAGCAGTCATTTCATAAAATCACTAAAATAAGTAAATACCACTTCAGTCGCCTTGTAACACCAGTGTTCCAGTTTGGCCAATCCAGCCTTGACGTATTCACCATTGCTGAATGAGCAGCATTCTCGTCTTAGTAAAAGGCTGTAACATGGAAAACAACATTAGTCTCTTGACTGATGGATGACTGTCAATAGGATACGCACATGAATACTTGCCTGAAATGTATTACCTGTTAA
This sequence comes from Fraxinus greggii, assembly GCA_903798315.1. NCBI lineage: Eukaryota > Viridiplantae > Streptophyta > Magnoliopsida > Lamiales > Oleaceae > Fraxinus > Fraxinus greggii. Next base: position 988 of record CAIGRK010136254.1, read on the forward strand.
ATAACTGCACATTAACAAAAGAAAATATTTGTTTGAACACCTACCGAACCAAAAATGGAGGTACCTGAAAATATATACACAATAAATTATGTCGACTGTATACCAGAAATTGGACACAAATAAGGACAAAATAGATAATGTAGATATTACTCCAAACAAGATCAAGCAATATTTACTCCGTGGAGGAAAAGAAACGTCTCAATATACTAACATCACATCACATGATATGATAAAAATACTTAACGTATACAAACATGCTGGAAAAAAGTTTGCCAGACGCATCATTGAACTCCAATTATTATGGTGATATTGAGAAGTCACTCTTATTAAGGTACAACTAAAATTCATCGCGATTCCCACTGGTAACAGACCAGTTCATGAAAAATTAGAAAACTGTACTTTTGACGAATAACTAGAGTTTGGAGGTCAACCAAATGTGTATATTATGCACACAGATTTCATCAAGTTCAACGCCAGAAAGACAGATTACAATTGATAATGTAACTCTGCTGCATGATAATATATTGATTCCATCTATCAAAATTATGTCATTCAATAAATATGTCCAACACAATAAGAATTCAATGCCATAGATCTATTAAAGCACAAAGTGAAATAGTAATATCATTCTTACGCGATTCACTTTCAATATGTTCAAAAATTTCACCAGGCTCTTTACAATTCCCTGCCAGTGAGCAATTAAAATCTCCTGTGCTGCAGCATTTGCTAGTGCACAGGCTGTTCCTTCAATTAAAGTTTGCTCTGGATATTCTTGGAGCCTGCCATTAAATTCCCATAAAGCGCGGTATTATATGAAAAATGACCACTGCACTCCATTGTCAGATTTTCTGAAATGTGTTGACTTGCTAAGAGCAATAAGAAATACCTGAATGCATAACCCCAGCAGTGGAGAAATTTCTTTTTCAAATCATCACCTATCCTTCCATGTATTTTCTCCCATATGCCGTCAGCTGCTGTTTAAAAAGTAACGCAGGGTATTTGGCTTCTACTTGGAGTAAGGTACAGACAGAATCATCACTTAGTAGAGGAAGATTAATGCCTTGAGGGGTGCTGCGGAAACTCTAGGATAAATAAGGTTAACGCTTAAGAATGTTTATGAAATACAACTATAAGCATGTTTGGCTAAGCTAAGTGTTTGTTTTAAAGTAAATGGGTTTTAAAATAAGTAACTTTTAATTTATCGAAACTGAAATTGGTAGTAAGGTAAGAGTTCAAAAAAAGTACATTTCCTTAAAAATCAGAAAAAAGTAACAAATGCAAACATGTTTGGAAGTGAAAAGTTACTTAAAAGTAACTTCTTTTTAAGCTTAGCAAAAATATGACTTGAAATGAAATTTTCATTTACCTGAGTCATTCTCCCAAATAGAGTGGCTTATGGTGATCGCCGATTTTGTGGGCTGCACCAGCAGCTCCTCCAGCTTTCAGTGTGAGTTGCAACATCAACAACAAAGTTTATTCATTGGCTAACCCGTAATCCAACACATCATTATTGGCTTGAGTCTTCAGTTCAAAAGGTATGTGAAGTTAGAAAGGGCCCGTTATGCTAAATAAAACCAGCAATGCAAATTCCTAGAACATGTAATTTAGATGCTATGATTCATACCTCAATAGCAACATCAATGGTTCGTATTATCCTATCAAAAATGCTTGTTCTCTTAGCCTCAAATGAATGCCACTGCCGAAGGCATTTGTAAATAATGCAAGCAGCAACAGGTCTGCCTTTAGAGAAGCCTAAATGCTGTGCAACACATCGTATGAGCAAATCTTGATACTCTTGTTTCTTCTCATTGAGTGATTTTTGAGGTCCATCGACCATCTCTGATTGATATCTAGCATTCATTGAAGTACTATGCAAGTCCTATTACATTATTAATGCAGTATCAGCATTCTAAGACTGTGTCTATATAGATTTAATTGTATCTAAAAAGTATTTTACTTACAACATTTGTCTTTGATCTTTCAGCCCTCTGCACGTCCCAATAATAAAGAAGAAGTTGTAAGTAACAAAATAATATGTTCACGAATGTATCTATTGAGACTATTAGCTCTACAATACCTGCAGAATTGACCTTGAACTTCTGGATTGCAATTTATTGTTCTGAGCCATGGCTAGAGCCTGCTGGCAAAGAACTTTATTTTCTGATTCTAAGCTGGTGAGCTTCTCTTCAAGCCTATTATAGGCACAAGATTTCCATTAACTGTGCCCTGTGAAATGTTTACGCAGAAATTTCCATTTTGTAGCACAGAGATAAAAAGGATAATTAAGAAACCAAGTAGATTGGCCATCCAACTCTAATATAAGAGACATTATAGTTTCACGTTACTCGAAAATGACAGAGTAAATTAAATTGAAAATTCTGAAAGTGAAAAAATTTGTACAAGACTAATAAGGAACAGATCTCAGAATTTCTGCATATTCATTCTCAGAGATTTACTAATGCATACCATTTTCAGAAGTAGAACTAAACTTTAGTTAGAAGAGATCAATGAAGTAGAAAAATTGCTTTCCCAGATGAAAATGTACGAAAAGTTACGAAGTAGTTAATAAGGCTAGAAAATCACTTGGATGGACGCTCTATGTCTACGTTAGCAAACTCATTAAAGTGGATTAAAAATGAGGCTCAAGGGACTTCTTGCCAAAGTAAAGCCAAGAGAATCGCACTAGCTAGCACCGTCTACAACATTTGGATGGCTAGAAATAAACAGATATTTGAAGATCTTAGGCTATACTCCGATAGTATTGTGAGACGGATCAAAAAACATGTATACAAAGTTATGTTTATATTGTATCCTAATGTTTTGATCCATTTTGAGTCCCTAGCTTTGGGTCAATAAATCGTGTCGTGGTACTAGAATACTAAATCATCCCTAAAATGTAAACCCGGTAAAATTCTACATTTACCAACCAAAAATAAAATTCCAAATAGGATGGACTCACCTTAAGATGAACAAAACTATACGAGTAATTACTAAATGACTAAGCCTTTGGGAAGGTTACAGTAAGAAGACCCTTTACCTTATTTCTTATCTTGATAACTAAGATTTCCAAGTATAGAATTCCACCATTTCTCACAAAAGCTCATTTGATTCAAAAAGATGCTTTTGCCATATCCTTGCTTTCTTTTTGACCCCCCTCCCTCCTAATATATTAAGCCTTTAGGTTTAGTTTGAATCCCCTATCATATTATCAAATATCCGTAAGCAAGTCTTCCTGACAGTCGTAGAAAAAGAATGGTCAATCCAAATGAGATATATGATTGATATTCGATCGCTCAAGATTAAGCCAGCAAAAAGCTGTATGCATATATAAGCTAGAATTTTTAAGTGAATAGAAGATTACAAAAGGTGCACCAGGTAACTTAAAGTATATATTTAAAGATTTAACAAGTCGAAATGTTTAACACAACAAACCTCTACAAAAGGATTGTATACAGACTGCTGACTTCTTTAATCTAGAAAATGTGTTCGAAAAATATATGTTCTTGTCTTCCATTGTATTTTCTTCGCAGTAATACTAAAATCTAGTGCTCTGCGAGCATCTAGTTCAGCCATCTGACCAGCTCTCAGGAAGATCTTTGTTTTTCCAGAAGCATATGACAATTATACTATACAAACACCTATGAAAAATAGCAGTAACAAAGACATCTTTCCCTTTCCTGCCCCATTTTGGAGGGAGAAAGCATAATTTATCAGATGAAAATGTTTAATTTTAGATCAAGAAGATGATCAATGGAACACTAAAAATTAGGATTACATTTATTGTACAGCGTGATGATGTTGATTGCATTTTTACTGGAATAGAGTTTTCGTCGTTCATATTTACTTGTATGCTCTCACGTAAGAAAATTTATAGGGCAAATCGAATAATTATAGATTCCTGCGCTTGATAATAAACAAAACCAGAATTTTGTCGCAGCAAGACGAAATTAGCAACACCTGAGCCCCATGAAGACCCATTTTCTCCAAAAGTTTTTTACATGCAGCTTTTTCATCAATGCTGCTCATATTATAGGATAAAGCAGGTGTTAGTCCAGCAGATTAGTAACACTGAAATCTCAACATTTTTGAATATAAAAATGCTGATTTTAGAGAAGAAAAATAATTCTCTTATTATTTTCATGATAAATGTACAGTCTATATATAATGGAAGGAAGAAAAGTTCCTTTCACTATAGTAACAAGATACTAATTACCACAAAATCAGGAAACTAGCCAAATACAAATATAGGAAACTACAAAATAGGAAACAAACTAATAGAGATATCAGGAATTTTCCCAAATTCTCTTTATTCCTAAATTAACATAATCAACTAAAATCAGAATTGATGCAGTTGTATCCCTGAAAATCAGGGATCAGGTATTTCCACAAAAAGTGCACTTACTTTCCTTCCAAGACCAGCAAGAAGACTGAATCGATTAAGAAATTCATAAAATGTCTTGCGAGTTGGGTAACCGGCACAACGGATTCTAATTGCCTCCAACACACCCTACCAGTAGATAAAAAAATAAATTAATTAATTAATTGATTGTATAATCAATGAATTATTTAAGTTATGGGAAAATTCAGTAGTTGCATCTTAATCGTAGTCACACCACAACGTAGTTGCCGCAAGATATTGACATTCTCAAAAATAGTAGGTTTAAGTTGGTTGTAGGGTTTCACGCATCTAATGTAGTGAGGTTATGTGGAATTCAGCGTCTCCATCAATTGTTGAAGTTGTAGCTGTACCGGTGTATCAAAACATCAGTTTCGACCTTCTCCACCATGAAGGATCTCATAAGCTTAGACTCTTGGCAATGAGCACCTTGATAATCTACTTCTAGAAGGATCTAAAGCATGGAGCAGTTAGAAAATATATTAAAAGTACTTTAAAACGAGAAACTATTGATGAAAACTTAGAAAACTTGTTTGAAGATTTTGTTGACTCCTCAGGGATTGGAGAAAAAGGCCTGCTACAAATGAACATTTGGAAGCATTTAACAAATCTTGATGTTCAGGAACAACATAATCTTTATTTTTATCCAAAAATTGATCAGACTGGTATTGAACCTGAAAGGAGAAAAAGGGATGAAAATCTTCAACAAACAAGAAGACCAAATTAGAAAAACATAAGTGACTAACAACAAATAATGTAATTTGGATTACCTCCCCAGCATAATGAGCAACTGTAAAATCAGTACGGGACAATTTTAGTTTGATAAAACGTTTGTGGGAATTGAACGTCTGATAAAGCTTTTGCGAAAATGTTTCATGCGTTGACTTGGGAAACATGCTGGAAACAGAACAAGAAAGAATAAAAGATTCATTACAAAGTTACTTAAGTTTATTTGTTGTAATATGTAGTATAAAATCAACTATACTTTGCTAGCTATGTGTGAGCAGACAAGTGAATGTTCCCCACTAAATTTCACATTAAGAATACATATGTACGCCATCATAGATTCTACCAGGCCTCATCAAGAAGAGCAACTATCCCTCCAGGTTTCTGCGAAAGCCAAGCAAAAACAGTAGTATAAAAAATACTGCATCAGGAAGCAGAGTTTTCATATAATGAAATATCAAACTTGAAGTATAGAACTAAAATCATAATTGAGAAAGAGATTAGGATAGGAAATGACTGCATCAGATTAGCATTTGAAAAGATATGTCTCAATGCTTGACAATGGAGAAGATGCCAGATTCTGAGCTTCAAGGAAGTAAGAATGTTGATGGCCATCAAACAATGTAATGCTTTTACATAGACAAGAACAAAGTCATGGATTTCGATATATGCAAGGTAGACGTCAATTTTGACTCATGGACAACTGGTTTTCCTTGCAAGTTTGTAGGCTGTCTCAGCCTCCGCACCAAGTTTTTGCTGCCAAGTACAAGCTTCAAAGTAATATAACAACGGTCCATAGAATTACAATATACTAAATTGGAGAACCTTTTCAATAAAATCCAGGACATCTTGGATATCAACGAATTCTATGTAGCTCCAGTCGATCTCTTCTTTTGTGTATTCCACCTGCTCCATCTTGAAAACATACTGAAATTTTTTAAAGTATTTCAGATTTATGTTGAAACACTGATTCACAATCTGCTGCTAAACGGGTCAACTGGTGTACCTGGTTAAATGTTGTTGTAGCTTTTCATTTGTAAAATTAATGCAGAACTGCTCAAAACTGCACGTGTAAGGTTAGTTGTGTTACCAATAAGGAGTTAGATGACACAGTCATCTTTGTACCTATTAGTTTTATAACTTTCAAAACCATATATATCAAGAACACCAATCAGACATTTTGAATATGGATCTTGCCCAATTGAATTATTTATTTTGTCCACCAACCTGTAGATATTTATAATGCGTCAATTTGACTAAACCAGGGAATAAAACTATCCTGATACATAACCAGGAATAAAACTAGAATCAATCCAGTCGAACAAGCAAGAATACATCGTCTTGGCTAATCCATCCCTACTAACTGCTGCACCATTAGGATCAAGACTTCTCTTGATAACTTCTTCCGGAGTAACCATAACACGCTTCAGTATTGCATCTTCCAGCATTAAGATCACACCAGAAGAATCAAAGGAAAAAAAATCAAATCGGAAACTAATACACTGCTAACATTACCAAGATGGAGAATAGAGGCCACAATGAGGCCACAACTCTGAAAATAGCATCCTGAAAGAGTAATAGGGTTTTATAGTATGTGCTGATTGAGCAAAAGGGGCAGCAGAAAGATACAGGTTATAGGACTTCACCTGCTCTTTTTGACTTATTCCAACAATATCCATGGCCCTCCTTGTAGCCAGATAATCATGTGCACCACTTATACCAACTAATTCATAGCAATTGGATTGATTTAAGGTGTGTTTGAGTTATATTATTTTGGAAGAATGTATTTTAGAATAGTATATTGATGGAGAATGTGTGGTTGAAAAGAAAATGAAAAGCTATTGATGTGATGGAAAATATTATTTTATTGAAGAATGTGTGGTTGAAAATTTGTAGAAGAATGAGAATGAAAATTTTAATGTGTGCCAAACATGGGCTTAGATAGCGAAATGTTTTAGGATGTCCCAAATTATACTTCTCAGTTTCCTGATAAGATTGAAAATTGTAATGATAAATATATTCGCCGAGTATCTATCCAAAAGATAATAAAAATGATGTAGTGAAAGACGAAAACCTCCTGTGGTGCTGCACAAAGAAGATAGAAGCAGTGATAGTTGCATTCGGGATCTGAAACTTGGCAAACACGAGATCTCTCAAGAAGATACGTCCTTATTGCTGCTCATGATATTCTTCCGTGCTTATCAAACTGAATTTCAACAAATTTACCAAATCGACTGCACCATTATAAATGAATTAGCACTAAATCTACAGACTGCCAAGTTAATTTGTAAATGCTATCAAGTAAACATCAATTAGTTCACAGCACGACTCAAGCAGTATCTCACCTTGAATTGTTATTTCTAACAGTATTTGCATTTCCAAATCCTTCAATTACTGGATTTGACTGCAACAAACCCCTCAGTAACTTTAGATGTGTCATAGATAAAGGTGTACATGAAGAGCACAAGAAGTACAAGAAATAGTTTTCTTAATCTATATCAACAATACAAGCCTAGTTATAAACGTTCGTGCAAGTTTAACAGTGTTGGCGGGCAAAAAACCAGCAAGTAGAGTCTTACCTCAAGAACTTGTTGTTCTACTGTTCGACCTTCATTGCCTTTACGGCCACCCAAATAGGCTAGACACTGCATAGGCATTTTAGTAGTTTCAGTCTTACCAGCAACACTTTCTCCACTGACCGGTATAGAGTTATTTTTTCCCTAATTGATCATTGCCCTATTTTGTTTCAATCAAATTAGTATAGTTAGCCTAATCTTTTTTACAGAAGAGTAGTGCAGAATGACTATACAACATAGAACTACCTGAAAGCAACATCAGCAATGGCAAACACATGAGGACTCAGTTCACCAAATGGTGCACCCTTGTATTGTTCCATCACGTGGCCATCATAAAAGTGAGGCAGTCTTTGAAATGGATTGATGGCAATATGGCAGTCTTTGAAATGGACTGATGGCAATATGAATGCTTACAGTGTACGTCTGACATAAATTAAGAGTATAATATTACGATAGAGTCACCCATGGCTGCGGTAACTAATGTTGTCTCTTACCGGGTTGAACATAGATCAAACATGAATTTAAATTGAATGTTACGATTATAAAATCTTACATATAATTCATTGAACTAGTATCTCCATGCCAAGTTTGGCAAGACCTCTGATTCGTGCAAATAAGATAGTTTGGTTATGTCATCAACTCCACCAGCACGTGCATCCTCATCTGTAGTATCATTTTTTTCTAAATTAGCTATATGCTAGAAAAGTTGGAAAAACACAACAAAAAAATGTAAGTAAAAATTGAAGAATGACTCCAGTTAGAAACTTGCAACTGCTAAGAAAATAATTCAATCCTGCCTTGAAACATTTTGGCAATGCGCTAAAACTGTAAATAAAAAGAAAATGATGTATTTGTCGATAAATAGAAAAAACAACATTGGAGACAGTCCAATGTAAGTTTTTCTCTTCTTTTATGAATACAAGAAGAAATACAGAGGAACCAAGTGTTAAGAAATATTTATTTATTTTGTTTTATTGTTTATTAAGGGTAGAATAGTCTTTTCAATTTCCTTTATTTAGCCTATATATAGTCTCTTTATATTTAGGTTAAATCATTTTTTGTATTCTATTGCATTACGAAGAATTTATGAAACCCTAGCCTCTTCTTCTTTTTCTTTATTTCGTTGGATTGTTTAACATGGTATGAGAGCAAAGTTTCATGGGACAAGATTTAATCTCAAACACAGCTTTCGACGATTTCGAGAGGGTTTTCGTTCAACTTCTGCAATCTGGTATTTCGTTTTCCTTTCTTTTGCAATCTGATTTTCCTTATTTTTTATTGATTATGGCTACTGAAAGAGACTATTCGCTTCAATCTGTAAGTGTGAGGTTGGATGGAANCTCTTTATATTTAGGTTAAATCATTTTTTGTATTCTATTGCATTACGAAGAATTTATGAAACCCTAGCCTCTTCTTCTTTTTCTTTATTTCGTTGGATTGTTTAACATGGTATGAGAGCAAAGTTTCATGGGACAAGATTTAATCTCAAACACAGCTTTCGACGATTTCGAGAGGGTTTTCGTTCAACTTCTGCAATCTGGTATTTCGTTTT
>CAIGRK010136343.1:0-13709 GCA_903798315.1 Fraxinus greggii
CTCTCTTTTAAGATAAGAGGGATATATTTGCAATTTTATCCTTTTATAACTAATATATGCATATTCAATCAAAAAATTGTGAAATGATTTTCAATTATATGTACTTGTATTATTAAGTTGGAATGTGATTTTTTCCAAGCTAAATGCTGCTGCGTTTCTTCTTTTCAATTATTAATTTATTAATTTTTATTTTTTTAGAAAAAGAGTAAGGAGCAACATGACATTTGATTTCTAAAATAGCAGTTGAGTATCAACTATAAAACACTAGGTTAATAGAAAGATTTATATTAGAGCTTCTTTTACTTATTTATTTTTTTGTCTTAGCCCATATATAGAATTTTTGCATTATTTTTGAGTCACGTTTTATCAAAGAGAGAGTGTGCAACCTATTGTTCAGTTTGTTGTTCTTGTCACCGGGAGAGTTCTACTATTATGAAAAGTAATTGTATCTTGAAAGTATGTAGACATTAGGAAAAGTTGTCTTCATGAAAAGAGAAGTTAAATTGTTGAATGATAAGACTGCAGGTCGTGTATCTATTATTATCATTAATAGTTTATTATTTAAGAAATAATGTTATGTAGCACTATTAGTGTTTAGATACGATTTTGTAACTTGTTGCTTTTCACTATATAAATTTCAATTGACTGATTGAATGTAATGTGACGAGAATTGTTACAAAGAATAGAAATAATAAAATATTGAAAAGTAAACATGAAAATTTAGTTATATATAATACAGTTGGAAATCGAAAGAGCTTTTTCATAATCTAAAAGGAAAAAAAAAATGTGGCTGCATATCTCTCTTGGCACACACGAGAATTTTTCCATACTGCACGATTTTCAATAGATAATTGATGACATATCTAGAATTCGTTGAAGAGCAGTAAAATTTACAAAAATGAAATTGCTAACATTCCTCGAAATGTCAAGATCACCAGCAGTCCGAATTTGTAATCTTTGAAGTATAAAATTAAGGAAAAGCACTTTAATTATTAAACCATTTCCTACAAAATGATCAATATTATGTGCAAAATTCAAGATTAGCGCACGATGAAGGTGAAAATCTTGATTGTTCGTAAAAGTAGCCAACTCCCCAAACAAATTTTGAGAACTAGCCATACTAGCTTCAACAACTTTAAGGTTAAGGTTGGATTTTTTGGAGCACTTCTCGAAATTAACATTAGGTTCCTCATTCCAATTGGAGGGCTATCGTAACTTTCACCGTCTATAGCTGAAAACTCGTCATTTGCAATAGCATCATAAAAAAGGTGGTGAGTTCCCATTGTCAACATTCAATTTTTACTTGGAATTAAAAAGAACAAAAGGCATTCGTAATCATTAGAGTCCTCCTCCAAAGATGGAAAATCATTAACATGTTGCTTCAACACTTCCACTTGTTGCCACAGTTGTTCCATCCCTATCAATTGCTCCAATGCGATCACTTGCAAATGCAATTGTGTTCTCATTTCATTGCAAGATTTTCGATAGATTGTCAAAGTTGAGAAATTTGGAGGCCCTTGATCTGAGTGATAATTCATTTGATTGCAATATTTTGTCATCTCTTGGTCGGCTTTCTTCTCTCAAGCATTGAGATTTCGATACAACCTTTCAAAGAGAAAAACTATTGTGACAGTAAGTTCAATATACTTTTTATTGTGGTGGTTCTTTGATAGATGATGTGGTCATCAAAGAATCAACCCTTTTGGAAATAAATCCACTTATTATAATAATTAAGTTTTCTTGTAGCATTATAAGATAAGCAATTTCTCAAAATAGTAATTTCTTGTCCCTCTGCTTTAACTAGAAAAGTATGCTAATTGCTCTCCTATTACATCAAAACATTTGTCATTTTGTCCCTTCCTAATAAGTTTAGCATTACTGACTGAATATGTGAATAGTATTAAAATATTCATAGTGCCAATCAACCCAAGTAAGATTAAGGCATGTTTGGTCCTTGGCAATATTCAACAATACTACAAATAAGATATTTTTTATGTATTTTTTTATAATACACTTTACCAGAGAAGCCATAATATTATTTTCATGATCTCCGACTATTATGCTTGTTTAAGTACTCTGAATGAAAATGGATTTTTATGTGGTGCATCATTTCAAAATTATTGGCTTGGTGATTTAATTAATTAAAAACAAAAATTCTAAAAGAAGTTAATGGGAAAATAATAATAATATTTTTATTTTTATTTTAAGATTGAGCATATGTGAAGTCTTTTAAAACTTTGTCATTTGTTCTCTGCATAGACCAATTTTCATATTGTGTTGATGAATGGTGTGAAGTAACTCAATTTACTTATTAACTCCAAACATGTTTGTTAACTTAAATTTTTCTTATATTTGCGGAAAGTAATGCTTATTTTAATGTCAAAGGATTTCATATTTTAAACTTCGATCAATAAAATAATTATATATTTAAAACTTGTACTTATACTTAAAAGTAGATTTTCTTGAAAGTATTACTCTCACTACTGGGATCATGGTTATCCCTGTTAGAATAATTGTTAGTTTATTTTAGTACCCTGGAGAATTTTATAAAAGTCTTTAAAAGTCATTAAAATTTTGAATAACCCATGACTATAGAGACTTCTAACATTTTTTAATTGAAACACCGTGACTTTTAAAAAGTTTTCAAAATTTTTAAAAGTCTCGATTGAATACACCAATACTTTTAGAGAGTATATAAAAGTTTACATTGAATATCCTTAAACTTGTGAAATCCCAAAAAGTCTTTAAAAGTCATAATTGAATACATTCCCCCTCTCTTAAACTCTTGTAATTTCTCTTTTGTATAACTTTTGCTCATTTCGTGATTGGAAACCCTAGCTTCCCTTTTGCTCTCTTCGTTTTCCATATTTCTTGCAATCACAAAATCCACATGGTATGGAGCCCTAATTCAAATGAATACTTTGTTTCGTGGTATAAATGAAGAAGTGTTGATATAATCCACAACTCTCATGGACCTGGATTACGGTAAACAACATCACAGATTAATGTTCAGTATCCTTCTCGCGACTTTCTGCATTTTCGAATTTGATATTTGATTGAGCATATAAATTTGTTTGAGATATTATTGTATTATTTGTTGGTTATTTGATCAACTATTTTATGATGGCGGGTGCAAGATATGATTCGCTTATGTTGATTACTGTAAGATTAGATGGGAAAATTTATTCATATTAGAATTTTGTTAAGAAATTTTTTTGAATGGAAAATCATTGCAGGTTATGTAACTCATATTAAGACCAAACCCAAGCTCGATGAAAACGAAAATGAAAATAATAAGTTGGTAGAAATTCTTCGTTTTTGGGACATGAATAATACTAAAATTATGACTTTAATATGTAATTTTGTTGAACACTTTTTTGATGTACAATTAGCAAAATATGACACAGTTAAGGAAATTTGGGATCATTTAGTAATGTTGTTTACACAGTCTAATTTTGCAACGAAATACAAATTGGAAGCTGATATATGGGCACTAGAACAAAAAAATATGAGTGTTCAAGAATTTTATTCTGCAATGACCGATCTTTAGGATCAGTTGGCTCCAACAGAGGATGATAAACTTCGGGCTCGTTTGTCATATATTAGCCGTAGAGAGCGACAACATCTAGTTCAGTTTTTTATAGCTCTCCATGATGATTTTAAGGGAGTACTCTGTGAGTCAATCCTAGATCATAATCCACTTACTTCCGTTGAATATGTTGTTAGTGAACTTTTGGCAAAGAAAATACGCTTGAAGTCTCATGCGAGAAAAATATCGTTCCCTACATCTACTACTTCAGTTTTAGTAGTCCCTTCTCAACCACCTGAATCAGACAAAATCGTATTTACGAGTTGCTAGTCATGAGTGTAGCTTTTGCAAGCAGAAGGGACATTGGAAGGCTTGGTGTCCTCAGTTATTGTAGAAACAACAACCTCTACAGAGTTTGCAACAATCCTCATAGCAGTGGCAATATCAGTCTTCTAGAAATGTGGAAGTTCAATCAATACAGCTATCTTATAGGCCCAATACAAACACGGCGGCAATTGTACTTTCTTTTGACTCGTCTAGTATTGGAACTCTAGTCCAACTTTAGCTAACCTCGGTGAGCAGTTTTAGAAGTTCTTTGCCACACAACATCATGCTATGTCTACATCTTCACGTATAGGTTTCTCATCCCAGAATCCTTCATGTACTTTTTCCTCTATATAGGTTTTAGACTCGGGTACTTCAAATCATATGTCACCTGACTCAACATCCTTTGTTTCTTTATGCTCTTCTAAGTATTCTGTATCTGTCATGACTTTTGATGGTACTATCATGACTACTGATGGTACTCCAATTCTTTTGGTAGGTATTGGTTCTATTAGCACAAATAATTTATCTCTTTCAATTGTTTACTACATTCTTGTTCTTTCTATTAATCTGATTTCCATTGGTCAATTACGTGATTCTAGATACTTAGTTCAATTTTCTTCTACTATTTGTCATGCGCGGGATCTTAATCCCAGAAGCTAATTGGGATAGATAGTAGACAAGGGAGATTATATGTTTTGGACAATCTGAAAAGACCAGATGTTGTAGCCACCGGTGTTGATTTGTCATTATTTTGTTTAAGTCTCCATTCCTCTAGTTTTTGTTTGTGGCATTCTCGTCTTGGTCATGTTTCTTTTAGTCGTTTGAGATATTTAGTTTCTAAAGGAGCTTTGGGAAACTTACAGACTCATGATATTTCTGATTGTAGTTGTTGCAATCTAGCAAAATTATCTACTTTACCTTTTAATCGAAGTACTTCTTCTTTTATTGCATCATTTGATCTTATTTATTTTGATGTTTGGGGACCTTCTCCTATTGCTACAAATGGAGGGGGTGTAGATATCATGTTTATTTTGTTGATGATTACAATCTTTATTGTTGATTTCATCTTATGAAAAGTCATTTTCATTTTTTGTCCATGTATAAATCTTTTAGATTACTCGTTAAAACTTAATATTATGCTATAATTAAGTGTTTCAGATGTGATTTGCCTGGGGATTACACTTCTACCAAATTGCTTGCTTCTAAGGGAACTATACATCAAACTCCTTGTACTGATACCCACAATAAAATGGTGTTGCTGAAAGGAAACACAGGCATATAGTTGAAACTGCTCGTTTTCTCATGTTTTCTACCAAAGCTCCTATCGAATTTTGGAATGAAGCAATACATAATTTTGTTCATTTAATCTATAAAATCCCATCATCTCAAACTTCCAGTTTGTCACCCTTTGAATAATTGTATAGGCATCCTCTTGATTATTCTTTTTTGAAATTTTTTTTTTGTACTTGTTTTGTTCTTCGTCCTAAAGTAGAGTGTACCAAATTGACTTCATGCTCTGCCATTTGTGTATTATTAAATTATGGCCAAGGACAAAAAGTTTATCATAGTTTTGATCCTATTGGTAAAAAATTGTATTTCTCTAGTCATGTTTTGTTCCTTAAACATATTCCATTCTTTTCTATTCCTGATAATTCTCATAACATGACTAAGTCTGAACACATTTGCATGGATCCATTCTTAGATGTTACAGATAGTCCACCCTCCCATACCCCATGTATTATAGATACTCCATGCACTGTAGGTACAAATGCATCGTATCAAGTTGTCCTTGATGTTCTATCTTAGTCTATGGCCTCCCAAGTACCTATTACGATTGTAGATCATCCACCTCCTCTTCAATATCCTCAGTGTTCTCGTAAATCCACTGAGTTACCAAATTTTAGTTATTCTTTCTATTCATATCCCTTTAGCTATTTTTTAACCTCTATTAACAAACCAACTTTCTTTCTTCCTATAAAGAGGCCTTTATTGATCCTCTTTGGAAACATGTTATAGTTGAGAAACTCTCAGTACTGCATAAGATTGGTACTTGGGATTTGGTTTCGTAACCACCTAGTAAATGTGATGTTGGTTCTTGTTGGGTCTATAAGATTAGAATCAAATTTAATGGTTCAGTTTAGCGATATAAAGACAGATTAATTACTAAGGAATTCAATCAGCCATATGGTATGGATTATGAGGAAACCATTACCCTTGTTGCAAAAATGACTATTATTCTTACACTTATTATTGTTACCTCTGTTCGTTGATGGAGTATCTTTCAGATAGATATTAAAAATGCCTTCTTGAATGAAAATATTTAAGAGGACATTTATATGCTACCTCCTCTGGGTATTTCTCATAACCATGGGACGTTTACAAACTTAAGAACACACTTTATGGTCTCAAATAGGCACCTCATGCTTAGTTTGAGAAATTTTCTACTGTTATTGACTCTCTTGGTTTTTCATCCAATCATCGTGATTCTGCTCTATTTGTTCAGTGCACATTAGCAGGTCGCATTTTCCTTATATGTTGATGATATAATTATTACTAGTGATGATATTGATAGGATTGTTGTCCTAAAGTCGGAATTAGCTCGTCAATTGAAATGAAGGACTAAGGCCCCCTATGTTACTTCTTGGGTATAAAGGTTGCTTATTCTCCTAAGGGTTATCTTCTATCTCAGTCCACATATTGTCTATGCTGTTCATATTTTTAGTCACTTTATTACATTTCCTACTACAATTCATTGGGCTACTATTGTTCGTATTTTGCGATATCTTCGTGACACTTTATTCACTAGAAATGCAAACCACAAGTGTACGGGTCGCGTTCAAGTAATAAAATGAATGTGTGAGTCCGATTGGCATTCCCTCAAGTAATGTTTACTTTAATTACACTACTCGTCATTTTAATCCTAATAAATGCGCACACAAAAAATTTGACATTGAAAATAATAAAACTAACTAAAAACTTTACAAAAACGATAAATCTAAAAGTAGAGAATTGGGAGGATAAAATGGTTAGGATTTATGATTATGCTTAACCGTCGCCTAATTAATTTCTCCACAAGCAAATCAACAAATTACTCATTTACAATTTTAAACCCGATTTTATCTAATCACCTCTCTTGAGTGAAATTACTCATAATTGATTAATTTAATCTACGATATCTCTATATTGATTAAAATCAAACAACCGCATTAGATTTTTGTGGAAATATCTCAATGAGTCACATAGGGTTATGGGTATACCACTATACCCTACAAGAACCTAGGGTATGTACTATTTGATCTAAAATGCACAATTTTCTCTCGAATGATGTACAAATCACTAAACACATATTTATTGGCCAAAAAAAATGAAGAGCAACAAACACAATAGCAAATACACACAAAAATCAGTAACTTAACATTAAAGAGCAAGTATTGAAATAAATAAAGTTAGATTAAGCTACTTCATAAATCCCAACATCAAGAACTTAGCTTATTTTATACATATGATAAAAAGGAGAATATTCATATAATATATTAAAAATAAGAGAAAATAATGAAGAAAATACAAGATTAAAGATAAAACCCTTTTTTTGTTGGATTTGAGGATTGCAATCTTGAGTTTTCCCCAAACTTTCTCCTCTTTTCTTGGTTTTTTCTCCCTTTGTTGTCTTTGTTCTTGACTTTATTTTCTCCCAAAAAATGAAAAGAAAAAAAAATGAAGAAGAATGAAGAGAGACATGAAGAAATAATTATCCAAAAAAACCCAATTTTTGCCTTTAACCCCTAAAAACGTACCCCAGAAAAATTGCACAAAAGAGCCGGTGTGCGCATAGTGAGAGCAGTTTGCTCTCTTCTTCTTTGATCGATCAGCCTGCGCACGTGTAACCTTTCTTTTGTTGTTTTGCAACCAAGTCCTTCGGATATTTTCATGCTTGGTCCCTCAACTTTGATTGAGTACATTTTGGTCCTCAAACTTTGAATTTTATTTCAATCATGTCCTTCTTAAACTGCATTCAAGGTCCTTCAACTGTCAACGATTTGCACATTGGTCCCCAAATTCATATTTTTGCATAATTTTGGTGATTTTTCTCTTGTTTTGCTTGTTCTCTTCCAATGGGTTCTTTTCAACCTACAAAATCCTTAATTACATAATTATGAATATATATCCGCTCGTTTAATAAATATTAAGCTTATTTAAGCATCCAATAAGTGTGTGAAAATGCACATATCACATTGCTTTCTGAGTTTTATATTTCCGTCAACCACATGCTCAGAGCTACTTGCGTACTCTAATGCTGATTGGACTAGTGATTTAACTGATCGTAAATTTACCACTAATTTTGGTATATTTTGGGTGACTCACTTATCTCTTGGGATGGTAAGAAGCAAACTGTTGTTTTCCGATCTTCTCCTAAGGTTGAATATCATGCTATGGCATTCACTACTACCGAAATTATTTGGTTGCGTTGGTTGTTTGCAGATACGAGTGTTATTCTTTCCACTCTGACTTCTATGGCGTCAACTAGCTATTTTTTTCATGAAACCACACCCCGTTCACTGTTTTCTTTTTTTCTTTAACAAATTTTCACTGGTTATTGTTGTCACATCGCGAGTTTAAAGATGAATGTTAGCATAATTGTTACTTTATGTTATTTGTGTTTATATTATTTCATATTGTTAAAAGGTAGAATGGCAGTTTTAATTATTTGGCTAGGGTAGTTAAGTCTTTTTGCTATTGGACTATTTAAGCTCTTGTAATATCTCTTTTTATATAATTTTTGCTCAATTGGTAATTGGAAACCTTAGCCTCCCTTTTGTTTCTTCTTCTTCTTCCCTATTGCTTACGATCACAAAATCCACAATCGACAATGGAAATTAGCAACGGAACAAACCCTTGCTAATTTCGACAGATCCAGTTATGGATTGGGAACCAAATGAGTACTGATGATTGGCAAAAATTACAACTGAAATATCTGATAGCATTAGCAACCGATTTTATGTTGGTATTGCTCTGTTTCTATCGGTGTGATGTTAGAATAAAATAAAACAAATATTATAAATTTTTAATAATTAATTAAGCCCCTATTTGATGTAGATATAAAGTTCATAAAAATCTAAATCAAAATCAATAATTAATTCTAAATACACATTTTATAAAATGCGATTTTTGGAAATTTTTTCTAATTTGGATAAATTTTTAATCTTTGTTTCTTCGTTATAACGTACACGTCTAGTAATGATCTTAATTTCTTAAATTAAAAGAAATTATTTTTCAGATAATTCTTATTCCACACTCCAATAGTCACGACATCATTGATAAAATTAAAGATAGAACTTGTGTGAATTTTGATATAAAAACTGGATTCAGAAATTTGATGGTCCTTAATTTACAATTAAATGACTTCAATAATAACATTTCTCCTCATTTCTTTGGATTTCACGCGCGGAATTGAGGTATTTATTTAAGCCTCTTCTTCTCTGGATGTAAACTATCTTCAAATAAAGTTTGATAAATGCTAAGTGATCATGCTTCAGAATGACAAAAAAATCCAACAAACCTGATACCTGGTGGCCCTGTCCCAAACGAGGTGGGGATTACCCGCTTAATCCGGTATTCGATTCGGGGATGGAGCGGGTAACTTTGCCCCGGGGCGGAGATGGGTAATGGGTACCCTACCCCCATTTAAATTTTTTTTTTTTTTTTAGAATTCAACCGTTTAAATGGAAAATTTCACAAAAATTCATTAGTTCTATAGAAAATGGCAACTAAAAATTATCTAAAAAATATGACAAACAATAAAAGTTTTAATGTACCAAATATATTTTAATAATTTAACTTTTAAAAATAAGTAAAGATTGAAAAATATATTATTATCTCAGTCTAATAAATGGAGGCAATAAAATGAATTATCAAAAAATTTTTAAAAAATAAAAAAGTAAAAGTAAATCAAATGGGGTAGTAAACGAGGCAATGACCTATCCCCGCCTTAAACGGGTAATGGGGTGAGGTTGCCCCGACCCTGTCCCGTTGCCAGCTCTAATCATGCTTTCCATATTTGTTTCTAGAAGCATGTGTATATATCTCTCTCTCAAATGAGGTAGTTGTGTTTAGATTTGTTAAGAAAACCATAAGAAAATAATTGCTCACTTTGGTAGTAAATCTAAATAATATATAAGGTCAAATAAAAATGAATCCGATGATCAATTTTTAATGGAAGGAAAGATAACTTCGTTAATAAGAATTTTATAATCAATAGAATTTCCCTTTTCTTGCTTGGTTTGTTGGTTTTGAACTAGTTATTGCTAGTGTTTAATTTTATAGGGTGGTGTCAACTTAATAAACTCGAGGAGCTAGTTTTGAGTAGAAATGAGTATTAACAAATACTTCCATCATGTCTAGAAAACATGATATATCTTCGGCTGATTGAGGTCTCGAGGAATAAGTTCAGTTATGCCTCTTCTGACAAGCTCCATTTCACCACCATTTGGCAGCCAGCTGGTAAGCCAATCGGTCCACACTCCACATCTTCATCCAACCTGGTCGAGGTGAGGCCACATATAAGGTAACCAAGATGATGCATCACCCGAGGAGCCATATAGAGTCGACCACCCTCCAAGGCCTAGGTGAAGTGCTACATTTACTGTAGAGAGAGTTAGAGGAAATTGGCGTCTTCATTGTCGGAAAATGTCTCCTACCTCAACTCTTCCAAGAGATCTTATGTACAAAGATCTTTCAAAGGATCTATACAAAATCTTCCTACAATTAATTGATGTGACATCCCTACAGCAGATGCTTAAAGGTTTAATCGTCATTCCACTTTTCAAAGAGAAATGAATGTCCGTCAACTTAAGATTGATGGATTGATACCTAGGAGAAGACACCTCGACCATCATATGAGACCATGTGTCTTCTCATCCAACGGTCAATATTTTACCTTTTTACTATAAAAGTTCATCATTTTGAAGGTAATACAACTCTACACACACAAATGTAAACTTGCTCTCTCTTTCTCTTTCTCATTTTATAAACTCTCGACATACACACACATTTCTGGCTCACATCTTATGCACGTCTCATACTCAATATATTATTTCCCACCTACTAACTTAATCATTGGAGTGCTCATTACCTCCTCCCTCACCATCAAAGAAGACTGCAAGTGACTAACAGTTTATCCAAGTGTGTAGGAGAAAAGCTCACATGGATGAAACTGGAGTCAAGATCTGCTGGCCATGTTGGAGGTGCAAAAATCGTGGTCAACAAATTAGCGTCATCGATGGGAAACCACACTACAACCACGAGCAACCCCATGGACAAAGCTTGCCAAAAAGTACAACTTGAAGAAATTTTTTGTTTTTGAATAAAAAACAAGTGGAAATTCCAAATAAAGAAGAAGTTTCCAAGTGTGCTCCGTTGATTTAGGTATTCTTCGAAAAATGAGTATTTAGAAGAGAAATCTGCCCAAAAAACCTCTTTGAAGAAAAGAGGAGTTCACTCACAATGAGTGATAGTGAAGACGACACGTATCCAAGAAGAGCAAGAAAGGAATTTGAAGAAGAAGTTCTCACAACCAATTTCACATACCACAAACCTCACCACCATCGTCATCGAGGTGGAAGGGTCGCTGAAGAAATGATTAACCACCACAATAGGGCAGCTCAATGGGTCCTACCTCCTCAAAGACAAATAGGACGAGGCCTCACGTTCCACTTAGTAGACTAGCAACGGACCCGTGCTGTGTATATAATCATTCCTACTTCAGGACAAGCACATTCTACGGCACCTTAAATGTTGTTCCAACCATAGCATATGAGGAGGTTGGACCTGGTGGCTCTGAGGAGGCAGAGCTGTCCTAAGGCGACAAACCCACCAAAGGGGTAGAGGAAGAGACATTGGACTTAGGAATATACCAAAAGATTAACTAAAAGAACAAAGATAATATATTTGAGACCGTTAGAAATTTAAGATAAAGATTATTTATAACATGAACGTATATTAAATTCAGATTATTTTCAAACGAATATTTAAACTGTCTTTCACTTAACAAGTGGTATCAGATACAATGTTTATGATAATCTTAAGAGATCAACTCTAACAGTGAAAGTAGAATTTGGCAATGAAGTTCCGACAATGATGGCATAGAAAGCTCGTCGATGAGTGGATATCACAGTCTATTACTAATTGAGTTCGTCATGGCAACTTAAAAAGTCGAATCCAAATTTTGGAATGGTATCACATCGCAGGGAGAGGGAGAAAAAGGTAGCAAATGCTGTTTAATTACCGATTAATAAATAAATTCACTATAATAAATCATTAATTAATATTATATGTATATATTCTTTAACATTCAGAAACATTACAATTCCACTGAATTATAATAAATGATTAAATCATTCATAAGTAAGTCACTTTTTGGTACACATTAAAATTTTCATTCTCATTCTTCTACTCATTTTCAACTACACATTCTTCAATATAATAATATTTTCCATCACATCAATAACTTTTTTTTTTCAACCACACATTTTCTATCAATCTACTATTATAGAATATATTATTCCTAAATAATGTGGCTCAAACACACTTTAAATCAATAAACTAAACAAAAGAATAGAGCTATTCTTCACAAAATAATCTTAATTATTCATAATTAAAACATTAAAAAAAATTAGTCCAAAATTGAAACATACAAATATTAACTTGTGGTATCTTTTCTGAAGATTTTAAAAACAAGGGAATTTTACTAGTTTTTTTTGTTTGACTCTAAGTTATGAAATAGATCATACAATAAAATCTTTCTAAAAAAATAAAGTGAAGTTATGCAATCAATGTTCCTCTTTCCTATAAGTTTGATAAAGAAGAAGATACCTCCACACTTATGTCATGGGTTCTCTATTTATAGACCTTTTTAACTAAGGAGATCAATGGATCAACATTTTCTAGTTTGCAAGGTTGATCAATCATTTTCTATTTATGAGTGCTTTGCTCTTTTAGTGCGACTTGTGACATTTAGCGTTTGTTTGATTCTCATTTTTTTCAAAATATATTTTTCTCTTTCTTTTTTTCAACCATGGATTTTCAATAAAATAATATTAAAAACAATTCAAAAACTTTTCCTTTCTTTTTAGCCACATATTCTCCATCAATCTACTATTCCAAAATACATTCTACACCAAAAAATGAGACTCAAAATAACTTAGTTATATTGAATTTTTTTTTATAATGTTGACATCTTTGTCTAAGTTGGACATAAGGTGATCGACACAAAATAACTCCCTAATTAAGAAAACTTAGTTATATTGATTTATTTTTTTTATTTTAATTCAATTGGCTATGCCCAAGAACTTCCACTCTGGCCTCAACAGCGCAATCACCTGTTTTCACACAAAACTATTGTAAAAGGTAATTGATTTTTATTTTTTTTTTAATTCCACAGGTTCACTTCAATATCAACTCATTATTTATCTCGATCTAGTTGATGTAAAATTTTGCTCACAATTTCTCAACAATCTGTCATTCAAACAAAGTATCGACATCTTGTCCTGAAAGATAATTCGTCCATCCTCTTATTAGATCAAGACTAGATCACACTCTATCAAGGCGCAACTCTTTCATTGCATCAAGGGCCACAATCTTATGTGATACAAGCCAACCATGAATAATTTTGGATATCGCATTTAATTGGATGCCTTGTATATATGTTCGACTTCAATTGGAATTCATCTTTTGTGACTGCATAGCTAAATTTGGATCCTAGTTCTAGAAAACTTGATGGCTAGTTTTATTTTCTTTTTTTAATCAAACTAATAAAATTGTGAAATTTCTTCAATTTAGTCTATTATTCAGTATCCAA
>CAIGRK010136352.1:0-10643 GCA_903798315.1 Fraxinus greggii
TATTTAAAAGAAAAAATTGTTAATTTATTTAGAAAAAAATAAAATAAATTGATTTTTTAAATCTAAAAAAAAAAAATTCGGTTCTTCGGTTCTTGGTCAGATCCAAGAACTGAACCAAATCCGTCGGTTCTCGATTCAGATACCCGTTCGGGTATTTATTTTAAGAAGAACCGCTCGATTCGATTAAGATATTTTGCCCAACTCTAAAGCCAACATGTGTGGGACTCCGAACTTAAACTGGTTTGAAATAGTTTCTGCTACTTCTATTTCTACTTCTTACATAAGAGTTTCACGAGGAAGTCACCTTTGCATAAACTTCCTTAAAAAAAAACTTTTTTAATAGGACAAAATATTTCTAGAAAATTATTCAAATAGGTTAAGAGGCAACTTTTTATTTATTATTATTATTTTTTGTCTTAATAGTTGCCTTTGATTTTATAAGGTCTAACCAAATGAGCCCTAAGTTACCTAGGCGATACTTAACCTCAAAAATCGTGGGAACCGCAGCTTTAAAGCTGTGGGCTCATTTAATATTTGACAAACATGCTCGTATACATACTCATACGAACAACTTTATCATATTTTTTTTGTAATTAATGGCTTACATTCGTTTATGTCATCAAGCGTTTAGTTCTTACAGTGGAATCTAGTCCTCAAAAAAAGAGAATAAGACAACATAAGAAGATCAGAATAACTTTAGGACAATGATTCCAACAAGCATTAGCAGAAGAGATGACAAGGAAACGATAGATGGATTCGAAGCGGAGTTGGGTGTGAGAGCTGGTCTGATTCCCGGGTTTGCTTTCGGAACTAATGAACCTTCAGGCGAAGCTAACGGTGTAATATCGAGTGGTGTTTCAGCTAGTGGTGGAGCAGCTGCTGCTGCGGCCGCTTTGGAAGCTAAACAAAGAAAATGAACAAAGAAGCGTGGTTAAAACTGAGGCTCGATTCTGACGTACTATTATGAAAATATAAGTAACATCATATAATTCTATTCTGAGAATGTTACCTTTTGGACTATGAGCATGAGGAGCATGAGCAACAGGTGCTTGAGTTGGCGCAAACAAGGCAGGACCTGAGGTTGTTTGATTAAAACAAAAGATAACAAAGATTTTTTCATGTGAAAGAACAAAATAAGAAATCTAAAAAGGCAAGCGTACGCTTAATTCCTCGACAAAATTTCAGTTTGCTTTTCTTCTTTAATACTATTTTTTAGCTCAATACAATCCGCGTTATTTAAAAAGTCATCAGTCTCTTAGAGACACAATGGTGGGAACCCAAGCACATACACATGAAACCCACACCATATTCTGTGGAGTTGCATTACCATTAAAAAGAGAGAGGTCAAAAAAGATAGGACGTGTGATTTTCTCTTATAAACTTATTTTTGTCGTAGTGAATTACTGCAATGGTGAAAGAAAATGTAGTCTCATATTGGGACGAATGTCAATAAATCTTGCGTGTTCTTGTTTCTATTTTCTTTCTGCAATTTTATTGCTCTTGGTGGTAGAATTAAGGATTTCAATTCTCAACAAATTCACCATCATGTCTAGTTAGTATATAATATTGATTTCATATAAGTACAGAATATTAGAGTTAACCTGGAGCTGGTAAGGCAACGCCGGTAGCTGCAAAGTATAAGAAAATGATTATTAGCGATGAGATTCACTTATAATGAACATAAAGTGAATGTATGATAAGCAGTATTGGACGATTGGACTAGAAATATCATCCACCTATTCAGTTCACCCTACCAAAGATGCCAGAAGTCCATTGGGAAAAGATCAAACTTTACCTTTGCATTGTAACGGCATGGAACTGTTACACATTCGAGGGAGTGAAATCGCCAAAGGCCTACTGATAAACGGTATTGAGACAGGAACATTCCCAGTTACAATGAGGCATGTACAATCCATGCTATCACTCGTGAGATTTTTCAGTGAATTGCAGCATTCTGCAGTTGGTGAAGATCCAGTGCCACTGCTTCCAGTCAAGTAATTAAAGCATGGGGTGAAGCTGCTTATCATTGAACTAGTACATGCTGTGCTAATTTGCCCGTTTACTCTAAAAGCTGAAAGCAACAATAGAGATAATATAAGCACAGTATTTAGACATGAATATGCCATGAAATTTTCCATGGATTTCAGTTCCTGGAAAATAAATGGAGAAGCAAAAACTGATAAGTTGAAGAATTTAACTTCTTGGTTTACTTGGAGAGAGCAAAGTGGTAGATTTAAGGTGGTTTTTTGGAGATCAACTACTTCAACTAACAATTATTTGAAGTCAGCTGCCGTTTTGAATTGAAGAGAAGGATTTCCATGTTAGGAAGGGATAGTAATACTTCTTGCTTTGAGGGTGGTGGTATTCTTTAATCAAATAATATTACATTAAATTCAAAATTTCTTATTCTTTTTAATCATGCATTCTTCAAAAAAAGTACTATTTCAAATATTGAAATGGCAAATAATGGAACCAAACGGGGCTTAATCAAAACCTTAAGTAAAGATAAAAATTAAGGGAAATTGCAGTGGAAATCTCTAGTCTATTAAATTTCTGTAAACGGGTCCCTAAACATTTTTTTCTTGGTAGATTGGTCCCAGCGTTTCAAGTTTGTAGCAATATGAGCCCACTACATGGTTTTTATCCATGTTGCCTTAGAAAGTCAAATTTTGATTGAAAGCGATTAAACCCAATTGAAAAAAAAAAAAATAAAAAAATTCCACCCTTTTCCATCCACACCTCAACTCACCAGTGCCTAACTGCCATCCTAGGCAAAGAGGTGGGAGAAATGATGGTGATGTGGTGTGGATAGGGGTCGGGTGGCAAGGTATGGTTTGTCTTCTTTTTCTTTTTTTCTTTTCACTATGTTTTGTTTCTTAAAGCATGTTTGAACCTCATTTTTTTTTTTTGTTAAAATACATTTTAGAATAGTGATTTGTTGAAGAATGTGTGATTAAAAAATAAAAAAAATTTTGAATTTGCGTGTAATATTATATTATCGAAGAATGCATAGTTAAAAATAAGAGAGAAAAAATATATTTTGAAAATAATAAAAACCAAACAAAGCATATTTTATCCTCAACCCGTGTTTCACGTGCCTTTTTTACCCACATCATGGATGGAAAACATTATTTGACCTCTATTTGAACCACATTCTCATTTTCATTCGCATTCTTCTACTCATTTTCAATCACACATTTTTCAATAAAATAATATTTTCCTTCTTTTTCAACCACAAATTTATCATTACATCACCAAAAGAAATGTAATCTCTCCTAAAAAATGTGCGTCAGACACACTCTTGGTAATCAATGTACTACAAACTTGAAACTTTATGAATCTATCAAGTATAGAAAGTTGAGGACCAACTTGTTACAATACGCATAGTTGGATACTTCAACTGCATTTTTCCTTAAAACTTTTCATGTTCTCCATAGTTAGGGGGGTTTATTAAAATTACAAAAATTTATGCAGTCCAATGATTAGATGAATTTCTTGGTAAAGCTTCCAATGTTAAACTTTCTGATTTTCTTCTTTAATCAAGAAACTATAATCCATTAAGTTCAAAAGTTGGCCAACCAAACAAACCTATTTGTTTGTGTGTTGTCCTCCATCCACCCCCACCCCAAATGGCCTATTTAATCCATAGCCCTGTTTTCCCTCTTCGCTCAAGTTCGAATTCTAAAGTAATCAAGCAAAATTTTTTCCACTGTGAAATTATATATTTCTTGTGCTAAAAGTATTTTTAGGTAAATGGCTTCCACAGTACGTAAACTATATCTAGTCATCGTTCTTGTAGGCATGCTTTGGGTTGGTACCGAAGCTCAATCAGGCTGCACGAGGGCTCTTGTGGGCTTATCGCCGTGTCTCAACTATGTTAGCGGAAATTCGTCGACTCCGTCCTCGTCGTGTTGCTCACAGCTTTCAAGTGTAGTCCAGTCGCAGCCGCAGTGTCTATGCTCGTTGTTGAACGGTGGTGCTTCCTCATTAGGCATCACAATAAATCAAACTCTAGCCCTTGCATTACCCAATGTTTGCAATGTACAAACACCTCCACTTAGCCGGTGCACTGGTAATAACTTTCACAATATGAAAATATTTCTATGTTCTCCGAGATTTTGTCATAGTCTTTACAGTCTAATAGCAAAACTAGTTTAGAATATTTCCTTCTATAACTATTTTTAGCCATATAAGTAGGGTCTTTATCGTAATTTTCAGCCAGAACAGCTGTACAAGTTGCAGTTTTTCTTTCCAACTAACACATTGTATTCGACTGATTTGGATTTTCTTGTAAATACAGACGCAAACAGAGGAACAACTGCTGCTACCCCAGCTAGTTCTCCCGCTGAATCTCCAGAAGATTACTCTGATGATGTGCCTGATGTTCCGACCACACCATCAGATTCAGATATTCCATCAGGTAACATTAATAATTAATTCAGATACAAATCTCTCAGAGTAACGGGATTCTTAAGTTTTCAGAAATTAATCTAAAATCCACTACAGGAACTTTTTCAGCGAATCAAAAGATTTTTTTTTTACTCAAATAAAAACAACTTAGCAATTCAATGATTTGTACAACAGCTAGCCTCAAAGATATTCATGTCAAAAGTCATTTCTCTAAGAGCATGTTTGATACACACTAGTGGACTAGACTTGACAAGACAGCACGATGAACTAGATTTGAATTTCTATTAAGAGCTGGAATTTATTTAAATGCAGGAACAGGGTCTAAAACAATTCCCAACACAGACGGTGCTTTTGGAGGAAGCAACATAAAAACGCCATTCAATTTTGTTGGTGTCCTTCTTTTCGTTGCATCATGTGCTTTCTCTGCCACGGGATTTTGAAATTTTACAGCAGTTTAGGGGTTTTTACCCAGATTAATTTATACAACTTTTTTACTTGAAGAAAAGGGATTGTACTAATGTCATGAGTATTTTGCCATTCGTTATTCTTCTTTCTATACTCTTTAAGTATGAACACCGTACCAGTTATTATCCATTTGGCTTCTTCGATTGAAGTCCAGGCTTTAGGGGATTCTTCTGTACTGTACCTTTATGAGATTGTTTATTGAACATTGTCTTTTTCATTATTTTAGCATCAGTTGATCTCTTTGACGTTCTTCTTAACAAGGCTGATGCAATAGAGTAAGTGTTGGAACCTGTTCTTGTAAATTCGGTCTTATTATTAGATAGAGAACTCCGATTCAAGTTGCTTAATCAATAGCTAAGCATTAAATCTGGACATGAATAAGCCTCAGATATTTCCTATAATTTTCCATTAAAATTTCCAATAAAAAACAAAAAATTGTCATATGATCAGAGAAGGCTTGAGAGGATGAAGAAGACAATTATTATAATAATGCATGCATAGAAAGATTCATGTTATGA
Organism: Fraxinus greggii; assembly: GCA_903798315.1. Taxonomy (NCBI): domain Eukaryota; kingdom Viridiplantae; phylum Streptophyta; class Magnoliopsida; order Lamiales; family Oleaceae; genus Fraxinus; species Fraxinus greggii. Next base: position 5,394 of record CAIGRK010136352.1, read on the forward strand.
GATGTTTCAAAGTAATCCTCTTCATTTAATAGGAATTGAGATAAAGTTTTGCACTGACCGTCAACTTATTGTTATCTTCTTACCCCAATCCCTCCCCAGAGTCAAAGTTCTCCCCGCTCTTTTTTCCCTTTTTTCCCCCCCCCAAGGATAGAGTCAAGTTCGTCACAATCAGGAAATTTTATTCATCTCTGGGACTATCTATCGTAGTATGGTCATTACAGAGCAAGAGAATAAAAAAGGAGGTATTGTTGCAGAGATTCTATGGATACAAAAGTGCCCAAGGTTAAAATGATTACATATAAATGGATATATACATATAGTCGTACTAAAATAGTTCAAAGAAAAAACAATCATGTTACATATATATATCATTTTTTACACCATTTTTAACATTGTGTCACATGACAACACGTCATTGGACAGTTCTTTAAAAAACACACGTACCGTCCGTCCACAACTTTTTGAACTCCAATGGGATATACACAACGATGTCAACCAAACAATGTATACTTAGCATTATTCAATAAAAATATATAAAATACATGCCAACAAGTAGAGGTAAAACAAATTATAATACATTCAGCTCTACAAAAAAGGGCAATTCCTGTATAGGCTTGGCCGATCCCCATTTTTCTTTTAATTTGTCTCAGTTCAGGAGGGGTTAGGCTCAATCCTGCCCGTTTGACACCTCTAAAGACTATTTAGGAGGTTAGCACATAGCTTTTATAAACCAGAAGAAAAACTCGTATTGTGCACTTCGAGTAGAATATGTTCGGGTAAGGGTATACAAAAATTAGCTTAGTAGTTGTGATTGCATAGGATCTTCAATAGACGTAGCAATAGATCAAATGGAGTAACAAAAAATGATTTGTGTTAAGAGAGTAAATTTATGAGAAATATTGCTTAAATAGTTTATATTTTTTCTTTGACTTATATATTATCCTGAAAGAAATTTGGTAGGTTGAAGGGCTCGTTTGTCATGTCTTTTGTTTTTGCTTCCTATAGAAGAACTTTTGGATGACTATACCTTAATTTTTGTTTGAAAATTAATTTTAAAAAGAACTTCACATTCCATAAGTGCTTTTAGAGGGATCCATATTGGACCGACTTTCTCTAAAAGTTCTTCTAACTGAAAAAAATACTTTCATAAAATTAACCAAACGAGTCCAAAAACAGCTTTTGGGTAAAGCTCCTTTTGGCTTTTCAAAAGCCATGCCGAACGGGCACAGAGTGTGGTCGGAGCTCGGCCACTTTGACTAACTTCTGATTGAAACCAATCTATTATCACCTCAAACGGCCAATATTTTTACTGGGACACTATTTGTCGTCTCCTGTATTTTATTATGTAGGTTACAAGGATCACAGAGATTGTGCAATTTTTAATTATACATATGCTTTTCTTGATTAAGTACTATGTTTCAATCAATCATTAGTCTAGTTAATTAGAAGTTGGCTAACCAAATGGACCTGTTTGTTTCTGCCATTTTTTTCTTCCACTAACTTCTTCTTATTTAAACACTCCATCTGATTGTCCCTCACACAACTTCAAACCCTCATCAGCAAACAATTTCCAATTCCCACCAAAAATTCTAAGAAAATGGCTTCCAAGATGACCAAAATTAGTCTAGTTCTTGTTTTTGTAGTCATGTTTTTGAATGGAATTACAGCTCAATCAGGCTGTAGTAAGTCACTCGTGGGCTTGTACCCATGTCTTAACTATGTTAATGGCAATTCATCGACCCCATCTACATCGTGTTGTTTACAGCTTTCGAGTATAGTTAAGTCACAGCCGCAGTGTCTTTGCATGTTACTCAATGGTGATGCCTCCTCTTATGGTGTCAACATAAATCAAACTCTTGCATTGGCTTTACCTGGTGCTTGCAACGTGGAAACTCCTCCTGTTAGTAGGTGCAAGGGTAAGACGAATTATCGAATTTGTTCTGTCTCATAAATAACATGGAAAATGCTGAATCTTTTTATATCTTGAACATTCTGAACCCAAACAAGGACTACTGTGTATTTTTAACTTCGATATACTGTGCAAATACAGAAGCAAATGAACCCTCGACCCCAGCTGGTTCTCCTGCTGATTCCTCCAAAACACCAGAGAATCCAACCAGGCCATCAGTGCCCACTATTCCATCAGGTATTGGTTAGTTCCACAGAATCGAGACAAGTTTAATATTCGTTGCACATATTAATTATATGGACATAAGCTTAATTACTGGACTTTTTTTTATCTACAGGGTCTAAAGTTGTTCCTTCAACAGATTGGACCTCTGATGGTGGAAGCAACCTTAAATCACCGTTTAGTCTGGCGGGTTTCTTACTCTTAGCCGCGTACTGCGCTTTCTCTGCCACCGGATTTTGAGATTCAGCCTATTATCCTGTCAAATTATTTTTCCTTCGCAAATTCTTGGAGTGCTATACATTGTACTAGTGTTAGTTTGTCATTGATATTATTCTTTGTTCCAGTTAATATATGATTTGGTGTAACAATGTTGTATAATTGCTTATTCTGTATGTTTCACACATTAAGGATATGATTATTTCAAAAAATTTGCATCCATTGACATTTTTTTTTATCAAGTCTTTGTCCAATTGCTCTCAGCAGTACTCAACACGCCTTTGGGTACGTAAAATTGCTGAACCCATACTTGAAACCAGATTATAAAGCTAAGGTGAAAGTAATCATAATCTTTGTAGAGTTTTTTGAAGGATATAAACTTTATGAGGACAAGATATGTACTAGGTATTCAACTCAAATTGGAAGTCACTGTGACGCAGAACGGAAGTCAAGAATTTTTACAAGCGTAAAAATCCACAAGAATAAGAGAACTCAAGAAATAATAGCTGTAAAAAATATTATGCAATAATCCGAAATACAGAGATAAGGAGACTTTAAGCAGTCTCTAAAATCCTAATTGAAGCAAAAAGACCAAAATAAACATTTAAGAAAAATATCAAAAATAACGCTAAAACTTCGACGTCCCGATATCACGTCTTAAACTGCAAATTTGAAGCTGAAAATGACGTCAACTGGGGAACCCCCAGGCTGGCACGTTCTAGAGCGCTGAGAGAAGTTTCTGAAAACATATTATAATAGAAAATCGGATAATGATGCAAAAAGTTATGCCAATTTTTTCGAAACAGCTCGTTTTGTCAATTTTCGGTCCAATTCCTCTTCAAACTCTAACACCAATCGTCCTACATCACACTGAATGGGAAAAATGATATTGTTGGTGTGCAATATTACGAAACTCACATAGAGTTAATGAGGATGCAATGCGAGTTAAAACACACTACTTGTAAATGGAATAACTTTCATTCGGCCTATTGTTCTTATCCTTTCTTATCAGGGAGGGAGGGAAACTGTTGAAGCCCGACCATGTAAAGCTTTGACTGCAGGGAGATCTGGATGGGACAAGAATTTTTTAACTTTTTCCTTAAAAAATTAAAAATAAAAATATACTCTTTTAAAATATTAAAAACACAAAAAATGAAAAAAATGGGGCCCAAATAGTCTTGGTTAGGGTCTGTGAGCTGATCTAGGAAAGGGCCATGAGGCAAGTGGCTTGGTCAATCATTTTAACACCTTTAAGTGCAAGTGCACCTAAAATAATTGGCTAGTGGTAAATAGCCTCACGGCATTGCAATAAAGTAGTAGGAAAAATTGTAGTAGCTGATCCTATCCTTTTCAACTTTTACAAACCGTCGGACCCACTCATCACCGGAAAGCCCTCATTTCCCTATACACATCCCACCCAATTACCAGTTCTAAATCCACCAGATGTCGCCTAAATAACCACCCAAACCCCCCNTTAGGGTCTGTGAGCTGATCTAGGAAAGGGCCATGAGGCAAGTGGCTTGGTCAATCATTTTAACACCTTTAAGTGCAAGTGCACCTAAAATAATTGGCTAGTGGTAAATAGCCTCACGGCATTGCAATAAAGTAGTAGGAAAAATTGTAGTAGCTGATCCTATCCTTTTCAACTTTTACAAACCGTCGGACCCACTCATCACCGGAAAGCCCTCATTTCCCTATACACATCCCACCCAATTACCAGTTCTAAATCCACCAGATGTCGCCTAAATAACCACCCAAACCCCCCAATTCGCAAACTCAAAAAGTATTGGCAACTCCTCCTCCTACTACACTCACTGTCGCGGACTATAACCTGTCGACTCCGACAATCTAGACATCCAATCTGATGATAGTATTTCAACAAAAAAGGACAAACAATCAATGCAGCTTCGGGATTTCAAATCCCAATCTTGCGTTGTTGCAATTTTCCCATTCACAAACTCACTCGGGGAAATTCAATTCCCGGTAGCCAAATAGCCACAAAGCCAAGTAGCCACTAAGGCATCGATGTTTCTGATTTCAGTGCAGCTTCTGAAGAGCTTGCAAATGAATAATCAATGCGGTGGCATGTTGGTGGTTGAGTGATTTGACTTCTGGTTTTGATTTGGGTAGGATGGGATTTGAATTCTGGGTTTGATAGAGATGAATTTGATTTCTGATTTCATATTGACGATGGTGGGCGTGCGCTGAAAGGTGGTTATGGAGGGTTCCGACACTAGTACTAGGGAGTAGCGAGTGGGAGTGGTGGCGGCGATGGGGGTCAAAGGTGGTAGTGGTGGTGGCGATTTCTGGTAGGGTCTCGCCAGAGAAGAAGGGATGTCGTGAGATTTTGATTTGGGGGGTTGGGTGGGTTTATGTATTTATTTTTTGGGTTTTTAATTTATTTTCAACTTATTTAATATGAGAAAATTGTAAAGTACCATTTAGCCCTTTTAAATTTAGTCAAAATTAATCAAATTTTTTACTTTCTTGATCAACTAACAGTCAAATGGATGATTTCCATCCATTTAGACTTTATCTACATATTCATGAAAGGTTAGGGACATTTCCTGACACAAAATGAAAGTTAGGGTAAAATCTGCAAAAATTGAAAAAGTTAGGAACCATTGCTGCCATTTCACCTAAGAACTATCCCTTACCTACTTGTTGAGGGATAAATTTCACATCGTTTGAATACCTAAATAGATACCAATAGTTAAGAGCTTGAGCTACTTCTATTAACAAAGGTTAACCTTGGAACACCCGAAAAGCTTCGAGTCAATATATGTACGCTGAGAATGTGATAATTCGGCTACTTTCCACATCATTGCTAAAACTAGAAAGAAAAAACTTGCTAACTCTAATTAACATTAAAGATTACATGTTCCCATCAAGACAATTATTAG